>JANHFX010021299.1:0-65480 GCA_027560015.1 Chloroceryle amazona | reverse complement strand
GAAAAGAAAAGAAAAGAAAAGAAAAGAAAAGAAAAGAAAAGAAAAGAAAAGAAAAGAAAAGAAAAGAAAAGAAAAGTTAAAGGCTGTAAAATACTTACAAGTCTTGGAAAAGCTGTGCAGCAAATTGGCAAAGAGAAATTAGGATTACTAGGATTATTACTGCACAACAAATTGCTCCACCCCCTCCTCGGTTCTGTTTTACTTTCAGTTGTTATATAATAATATTAGAACTATGTTTGTACCTTATTCAATGTGGAAATAATTCTCAGCCTAAACAGCAGACAGTAGGGAATTCCCCCTGCCATTTCTGAGCAATTTTCAAACATGGAAAATACCAAAAAAGAACCCATGGGAAAGACACATGCCGGTGATCTAGAAGGCAGGCTAGTGACTGACAGCCACAAAAGGCAGCTACTTTCTGTCCCAAGCAGCAACAGTTACACATATCCTCTTACCCTTCCATAAAGTCAAGTAAGCACATTTTGTGCCCTTGTCTCTGCAGTCCCTTCCCCCTTTGTATCTTAAGTGTATCCTCCCAACCAGAGCCCTGAAGAGTTGCTTACCTTGGAAGCAAACGCTGTAGCTGTAACTCCTCCTCTTCTCTGCAGCCTGAACAGTGTTTTACTGGGGCAGCCACCACAGGAGGGAAAGAGAAGTTGTCTTTCAGGGCAACACTAAGAAAGAAGAGCATGGTCATGGCAGAGGGTTGTCAGGACAAAAAGAGCTCCTCCAAAAGGTACAGCATCTGGCTTGCTCTGGGATGACAGGGCAGAGAAGTGTCGTAGGCTCATGTGACAACAGAAAATGATCCTTATGAAGTAACTGAAAAATCCCCTCTGCAAATTCCACCGAAATTGGGGATTTTAGCTGTTAAGAAAAGTGGAGGTTTAACGCCTATGATAATCACCAGGGCATGGCAGATGTAATCCTAAAGTCCTGTTTAGACACCTCACAATTCTACCTTGAGTTAAACTTTAATATCCTGAAGATAAGGTTCAGCAGCATCCCATAGAGGTACTCTCAGGTTTCCAGGAACCATGACTTACCTATGTGAGGGTCACGCACTACAGAGGCAGATGTTAAAATGGTACTTCCTCTCTGTGCAATCCTCTTGCTCTCCTGGGTTATTCCAGGTGCTGGTTGTTATTCTGTGCATGTAACACTTTGTGAGGTAGTAAAAATATTCTGCAGCTCTATGAGAGGGGGTTAGAAATGGCTGTCTCCTTACTGAAGAAGAGGTGAGTGTCTAGAGTTAGGCATTTTCTTCCTGTTTCTCAGTGAAATTACATTTTTTTTCAGGAACACTATAAAACCTGGTGAATGATACCGGTTAGTTCCCTGTACTGGGATATTCTCTTACTGCCAGATTCAGAAAATCTACTTAAGGACCTAAATAATACTTCTGTATCTTGAACAGCTGGCAAATAAGAGAGAGGAACAAGGACTGGAACTGAATGTTTCCAGAGAGTGGTTCTAGATGATGAATCCATTACATAAGGCAGCTTGCTGCCATTTCTCAGCAACCCTGGGCACTAAATCCTGTGGTCCAACACTTAGGTCCAGCATCCATTCTGCAGCGGCACCAAAGTGTAATGCAGGTGGACTGATTAGCTCCTGTAGAGGGTCTGATTTGCAAAGAACCTTCTAGCAATTTTACACAAGATAAAAAAGCAGGAACTCTCAATTTCACACTTTCCAGGGACTCTTGGCTCTCTTACAGACACTGCATCTGTCTCCAGAAAAGCCATAGCTACTCACTCTCCTTGTACTCTGTCTCAGTATAGTGTGTTAATATCACATTTTTAGCCGTTGTGTAGACATGGGAGGTGAGCTCTGCCTTGACTGGCAGCTGTTAGAAGCCTGGGCAGGATTTTGAAAGAGAAAATAAAAATACAGGCTTGGCTGGAATTCTTGCTGTGACAGAGTGCAAACTACAAGTGAAAAGGAGGTACCAGCACCGTGGGGAAAACCACCAGCCTAGATGAATATCTAAACCAAAGGTCTGTACTCATTTATGAACTGCCTTGTGATAAGGGCATTTCTTCTGAAACAAAAAGCCATCATAAACACCTCTATGTCTCCAGATTACTCCAGCTCAAAGAATGAGAGTAAATGATTTTAAGTATACATGTGAGGGTATGTATGTGTTTGGACTTTGGATCCCAAAGTATCTCGTATTTGTCACTGTTTAAATCAGAAAGAAAATAGATTGTTTACCATTTTTAGTTTATTTTTGTGTGATGACTTTCTAATACTGTAATCTGTCAGAATTGTATCAGCTAGGAAAACTTACAAGCAAATAGCCAAAACCAAGCTCATGAAGCTGCAGGTATTCTGTGGGAAAAAGGGAAGAATCACTCATTTAATTTCTTGGGTTTTTTAAATCACTTTCCAGATTCCTTTCAACAATGAAAATTTGTATATATGGTGGATTTTTTTTTTTTCCTACAACTTCTCTGGGTTTGTTCTTTTTATAAGAACTATATTTTGCTGGCATTTCTGAAGTTAAAATATATCAACTTCTAACTTAATGTAAAAACTGTTCCTAAACATTACTGTAGTTGTATATAAAAATTATGCAAGTGTCAGTATGTATTACAATAGGATGGCAATATCATCTAGACTATCTCAGAATTTAATTCTCATTCATTTTCTTAATTACACAAAGATGTGTTTCCCAATTACACAAGGGATGTTTTATAATCACCTAAACACTACTAGCCACATCAAGGTGTTTATTTACAGCATGAATTATTCTTATACACTCTTAAGGGTAAAATACCCCTTTCTAATTTATGCAAGTTTCATTTATAGTGGACACAGGTCCTTTGGCAAGATATTGGCAATTACTCTCACTAATGAGCTACTAATTTAATATTATAAGTGCAGTGACAAAGAATGTGAAAAACTTGCATCATGCAGATAGTAAAGTGAAACCAGAGGCATGAATGTCATTTTGAAAACAAAGCAGAATAACTCAAAATTCAAACATGACCATCCTGATTTGAAGCAATGTTGCCCAAATGTTTTGTGTGGTTGCATAACAGCCAGCAACAAGTCTGGGTTTGCTGTACTCTTAAAAGTTTCCCTAGGTTCTCATGAAATTAATTCCTTTGGAACCACTGCTAGTTCTGTCACCGAACACCAGGAGAGGAAGTTTTCCCACGAGAAAGAGTGAAGAGTGGGAGGGAGTAAGGCTTTTCCAGAGCAATGTGACATGGGTGGTCATTAAAAAAAAAATTATATTTTCTGAAAGTACTTTGGGAAAAAAATGGAAGTTCTTGCAGAGCCAGACTCCTTTAAGATGACTCCCAACTGAACCAGTTCAGAGCCAACTTTCTTGGCAAAATTTCTGAATGCTTAAAGATGGGACTGCACTATGCTCCACTCCCTTCCTGTCTCAGTACCAATTCTTTTTAAAAAAAATCTTGAAGTGGAGGCCTTTTCTGATAAGACATGAACTTTGATATTATGCTCTAAAATAATCACAAGGATTTATTTCAAATTCCAAAGGTTTTAGAGACCCTGAACCCAAACGTACATGCAGAAGCAGAGGACAGTAATTGCAATTTGAATAGTGTCTTCCTTTTTTTTTTTTATTATTATAGTGTTCTTGCTGTGCTTGAATTTTTGCTTCAGGGCTGAACTACTACACCCTCAATTATCAACCTCATGAATTTCTGCATAGGAAAATGAAAGTGAACTGTTATTTTCTTCCCCTAGGTGATAGAGTGGATATAAAGAGCTGATAAGCAGGTACAGCTTTGGATACCCCCATGCTCAGTGTGGCATCCAGAGGAGCTACTTCGGGGGAAAACTTCTGCCTCTGAGGAGTCCGGTCCCAGTCATCCCTCCAGTGTTCACCATTACTGCATGTTGTTTCAGCTAAGGTGAGCCTTGTTTCTAGTGATAGAGGCCAGCATCAGAGTGCCTTACTCCTGAGGGGAACTTGACTATAGGTAATATGTTGGGGGTTTTTTCTCTCTTTTTTTTTTTTTCTTTTTTTTTTTTTTTTATATAGTGAATTATAATGGATCCTAAATTATAGACTCTTCAGAGTAGTTATTAAAAAATTCTAGCATCTCAAAAATGCTTTTTAATTTCTAGACACATCTGGTGAGACATTAATATTCTGCCTTTCAGAAGCATGAACAATATTTCTGGCATGTTTTAATCTATCAGCTATTGCCACTAATCATGAGCTATTCCTGTTGAAAGAGATAGTATTTCCAAGCAAATCCTTATAAATGTCTAAGTTAACAAAAATGAAACAAAGGGAAAGGCATTTAATGCTTAAAATGAGTAGGAATATATTTCTGAATCTGTGAAAAAAGCTAATGCAGAGAAATGTGCAGCTCTTAGTAGGAGTCATATGAGGAACCTATCATTTTGTGTTTTGTTTAGTGCCTTTTGAACAAACATTTTCCTATTTAGACAAAATATTTGCAGTATTGCAGCCTAAAGGTTTTCCTGAAGGAGTCACTCCTTAAATTGTATGATAGATATGGAAAACCTTACACAAAATAAAATAAATATGCAGATGAAAAAGCAGGCTAATATCCCAGAGGCATATCTTCACTGTAGCGGTTCTCTCAAGTTACACTTGTCTTATTTCTCTCTGTGTTAATCCTGTGTGGAGTGTCCAGACCACAAAACTCTTGCAGTCTACATCAGACACCACTGAGGTGGTGTGGAGAGCTACTTGCCAAATCCACAAAACTGTTAGCAAATCTAATCCTTTTCTAAGTTCCCAGCTAGTTCCCACAGAAATAATTCTCTACTCAAATGCTATTTTGAAGTTAGGTGCTGTACTATTTGACTTTAGATGACTGGGCACATTCTGAACTGGATAACTGGAGCCCAATACAGCGCTGTAGGAGTCAAGCATACTTAGCTGTTAAATTTCACATTCTGAACAGAGCACGGTATAAATTAGTCAGCAGGACTGGGAAAAGCCTTCTGAGGGTTTAAGTGTGTTCTGGTTTCACTGGGACATAATCACAGGCCTGCCATGGTCTGCATACCATTTGCAGTTTGGATCCAGCCCGGGCAGGTGACCTGAGCTGGCTACAGGTGTGTCCCATCCCATAATAGTCATTCTCAGTATAAAGAGGGAGGTTTGCTGAGGATGAGGGGGCTTCTTGCTTCTTTTCTTGAGGACTGCCTTCCCATTTATTGAGATCACCACATATTTGCTGGGCTGAGTATAACTTTGTTTACTTTATGCTGGTATTGGTATTAGTTTGGCTATTTCATTTAATCTGTTTTCATTTCAGCCTGTGAGTCTCCTCTCTTTTTCCCAGTTCCTCTTCTTAGCTGGGTATGGGCCACTGGTGATAGAGCAACTGCTATAGTTTAGCCCCAGATATGGCTAAGTGTAGACCAAAAGCCTCTCCTGAAAGCAGGGTCTTTCTGTAGTGTAAAACACAGCATCCAAAAGATGCATCAGTCTTTTGGTTGTTGGGTTGGTTTAGCTTTTGTTTGGTTTTAGCTAGACAGGCATTTTATAAGTGTTTCTCAGCAGAAATTACTGAACAGTGAATTGAAGAATCAAAATATTGCATTATAATAATGAAACTGAATCACTAGGGGGAGAGTGGATTCTTTTCCTTTAAGCTATTTGTCAAAACAATTTTTCAAGATCTCTTGGGGTTATTCCATATAGACACTCTCTCTGAAGTTAACAGCCTGCTTTGCTGATGATTTTGGTATTTGTAGTAGGAGCTTTCAGGAATGCAGGAGGATTAGAGCCTAACCCATATGACAATGCAAATAACTAAGTCCTGTGAAAAAGAAATAACATACAAAAGAGAGGGCTGAAAGAGGAAAGAGTGCAAGTGAGTAATGATGTGCATTTTGTTAAGATTATTTCCCTTTTTTCTCTTTAATGCTAAAATACAATGACCATGACATGTATCACTTCTCATTTGATAACACTATCCTTTCATTACACTGTAATACAGCTGATCTTTTTAACACTCAGAGAGAGCTGTTGTGACAAAGGTAGACATCACTCAGGGGAAAGTAATTGTTGTACAAATGGAGGAAAAAAGATATTTAGCTATCATGTGGGCAGAATGAATTCTAAACTCTTGTAATTTAAGAGACTCTGCACAATGTACTGTATTTAGCCAAAAGGGCTTTCTCCAAGTAGTTTAAATTTGGAGTCATACTAAATTTAAAGTTGTCTTTAGTTTTTATTTATATCACGTTTGGGTCACTAGGGTATATAAAGAGCCTTTTAATATATTATGAGACACTTGTGCAATATTAAACTCCCTGAAATATATTGCTCACTCCTTTACATAAAAAAAAGAAATCAATGTTTTTTCTGTAGGGAATCTTAATCTGTGGCACACTGTGTACAGAAAGCATAAATGCCCTGGAAGTCATCAAAACTTGGACTAGCTGATGAGAAGATAGTGTTTTGAAATTTACTGTCAATAATTAGTCATTTGTCATTTCAGTCCTGAGGGGTTTTGACAGCTTATTATCCTTAGACCAGCCATTTTCCGCATCTGTTATTCCTCACCTTTCCCCAGAGTATCTGTTTTCAGCAGGTTCCTCTGAATGGAGTGACTGCTTTCACCGGCACCACATGGAACACAGAAATGTTCAAAATGCTTAAGAACAGGCATTTCCCATTTTTAACCTCCACTTCTCACTCTATATTCTTCTATCCTCTGCCTTGTGACTCTCTAGCCTAAGTTACTGAAATTTGCTGTAGGAGATCATACAATGGCATGTAACAGCAGAAATGAAATCTTTCCCGAGCTCTCAGTTTCCCTCGTTATTTATCTGTGTGCACTTCACGTACCCCAAAACCAGCCAAAGATAAGAAGTTTATGGACAGGATTTGCAGTATCAGGCCACCAAACTCAGATTAATTGTCTATATCAAAGTCTAAAATGAGGTTGGCTTGCAGAGGCAAACAATGGCCCCCCAGAAGCAGAGACTGGTGACTTTGCAGATGCTCAGACCCATGGCCATGCCAGGGAAATGAGGGGTTCCCTGCTTCCTAGAGAGACGAGGCTTAGGAAGTGACTTCTAGTTCTGTGACAATTTCAGTGTTTCCTAATAGCACCATGTCTAGCTACCCCTAATCTATGATTTGCACAGATGTTGTCACTGTCCAAGTGTCTTTGCAATCTGCTTCAGATTGCTCAAAACGGAGAAAGGCCAAACCCTGACTTCTGGGCCATGTCCTAGCACATTGTCCAGAGCCCCAGAAGCCCTTTGAATTGCCACTGTAATAATGTCCAAACTGGGGAAACTGACAATAAGCCAAAAGCTCTTGTCAGTATGCTAGGACCAAAGTTGCTGTGTGTTAAACTAAAAGAGGAAAGTTGCTCAATAGATTATGATACTTTCTGCAGAGCTGAAAATGTGGGAGAAAAAAGTGAAGCTTTTGTAAAAAAATGTTATTGAAGAGATGGGACTCAAACTGCTCGTTGTTGCCAACGTTGCCTATTTCTGTGTGTCTCTAGAGGCTACTTGTACAGTACTTTGTCAAGTATAACCAAATATCCAGAAATATCTGAAATATCAATAAAAGTAATATATATTGAATTTTAACCAATATAGGTAAGGATGTTTTTTCACTGGGACAAAGTTGAGACAAAGGGAGCTGGAGACGTTAGAGGACTCTGCAAGTAAGAATGCAGGTACTGACAAGTGACCGTTAGGCTCTGTGTATGTATGTATTTAATAAAAAAATCAAGCTTAAACTCGGGCAAATACATTGCCTCAAAAAGATTTCAGTTTGTGAGAGTGCAGCTACACATACTTAATGCTAGTCCATAAACTGTATGTAAGGAAGATACTAAGTAGTGAACTTGCAAGACATGGAGAAGTAGTCAGTGTAGAAATACTCCAGAAGAACAATGGGCTTTGTCACCTGAGAAAGCTAATAAAATCTCTCCAAAATCTTTAGATATAGAAAACTGATGTTCCTTGTTGCTTCCCAGATACCTGAATTCCTGGTGACATCTTGTCATTTGGGTTGGGTTTTTTATCAAAAACAAAGGATTCTTTCTGAAGCGATTCTCACTGAATTTAACAAAGAGCATCTACTTTTGTGCAGCTCCCAACGTAACTGGTTTCCTGTCTTCAAAATGAATGTTGTGTGGCTTAAGGGAGGGATAGAATAGCGCTCCTGCTGATATTATGGGTTTCTTGCAAGCCTTTCTGTGTATTTATAGCAGGGGAGAGTCTTTGATTTCCTAGATTTACCTTGCATGCAGCGGGTACATGAAATTGTATGCTTTACTTGTCTCATTCCTGGGTGACTTTATGAAACCAATTTTAATCTGCTCTCCTACACATATCAATAGAAGCTTAAACCTAAGAATCTGATGAACACAGTTGTCTTCTGGCACCCCAGAGGAGCAGGAGATCCATTTAATCTTTGGCAAGGAGGAAGGGCTAAGTCTTTGCACTGAATTTATGAAAAGGTGATTTGAAATTCTGATGATGGTGTAAATTCATAATATCCTAAACCACAAGGTCTCAGAGGCCTTTTGCATTGCCAGTCACCCCAATTAGCAATAGCTATATTCAGCAACCTTTAATAAAATCCTGTATGCGCTACTTTGGCCGAAAGAGGAGGTTTAGCTTAAAATGATGTTTTTTGCTAATTTGTACATCTCTCAGAAGCAGGGTGAATATATGAAACTGGTGACCTTCTCAAGGCTGCCTAGGGAATGTAAATGACCACTGTGTGATTGCTGAGGGACAGGTAGCATAATGAGGGTTTAAAAGTACTAGAAATGTTAATATAATTCATCTGATAATTTAAAAATAACTACTTCCTCACCTGAGAAGAAGAGCTGGTTTCCTGTGCTTGTTCACATTGTGATTTCTGTTTATTTGGGGGTTTCCTTTTTCCCCTCCCTGCCATGGTGGTTGGTGAAGACCTGCTCACATTAAATAGGAAGCTCTGGTCTTACAGCTCTAGTCTCCACCTAGCTTTTCCTTTCCAAAGCAAAATGTGGACACCTTGCTCCATACTACCCCCTTTGAAGTTGTGCACTGCTGCCTCCTTAGTAACTTCACTTCCCACAAGCAGAAAACTTCTTGTGCCATGTAAATAGTAATTCAAGAGGTGGTGATGGATATTCATGATTACATTTGAGCTTTTATCAAGGACTCCTTTATTTCCTCTTCTTCCTTCCAGATAAGGAGATTTAGGGTAGTCTTTCATCTGTGACTGCATGTTCTTTTAATATTTTGCTTAAATACATCACCAAACTTTCTAATATATATGGAGTGTTCTCCAGTTGTGTGTATAATACAATTTTAGATCTATCTGTGTTTACAAAAGATCCAAAAAATTAATTGTGAAGGTTTTATTTAGTTAAACCTTCTGCCCCACAGCATGAGTGAGTGTGCCTAAGCCATACCTAGTGGATATTTTATTGAAGTGCTCTTCAAAACCTCCAGCGTGCTGAAGAACTTCATAGGGATGCGGCATAATGTAGCACGCAAGAGAGGTGCACAGCAAAGATAGGGTCCTGTAGCAAATGCAGAGAAACAAACAATGAGAAAAAAACTATCAGAGAGGCAGGTCTTGGGGGGCTGGGAGGGGCATAAAGAACTTTTAGAGGACCAGAAGAAAGTGAGCACTCTATGTTCCTAACTCGGGACCAGAAGTGATGTTCCTCCATGCAAGGAGGGAGATGTGTTTAAAATACCCATTCTGTCTGACCTAGCGACTCTGAATTGATTTGAAAATGTGGGTACTTTTTATGCCTTGGATACTTTTATGAGCTGTTCAAAATCATTTGGTGCCATTTATGCTTTGTTGACTGCCCTCCTGCCTCTGGCTGATCAGCATATTTTCTTTGTGTCTTGTGTATAGGCTGCTCTTGATCCCCTTTGGCTTTTTCCCTTTGCATACCTCTGCCAGCACATGGCTGGCTGTGACTGGCTGCCTTCTCCAGAAGGTGTGCCATGGCTGAATATCCCCATGCCCTTTTTGAGCAGCTGACTATTCAGATTTTGCATTCAGTGTTGGTGTGTTACGGTTTGGGCCATTTCTTCATTTTTTTGATAATTTTGCAGTCTGCTCTTCCCTTGCAGAACATTTCACTTCCTCTCTCTAGTACTGCCTGAGATTTTTGTCAGCAGAGCTTTCATTCGATAGTGGCATCACAAGTGAAAGTCCTTGAATAATACTGGATGACCTACCCATACTTCTCTCTTTCAATTACATGAGTTCCTTTGTGAGCAGCGTTCCTGAGTCCACCTTCCCAACAGGTTGTGCCCTCTCATGCTGGCAGATTTCTTGCTTGCTTATATTAATGTCACATGACAGCATGTCAAAAGTCTTACTGAAGTCAAGATGATGTGACAGCTACTGCTTCTCCTCTATCATTTGGACTTGTTACCCTGTCATGAAAGGAAGAATAATTTGTCAGTTTGCCCATAACAAAATGTGTGAGCTTCTTCCTCCTCTCCTTTCTATTTTTCTCTCTGAGTGTTTCTTCTGGTAGGTTTTCAAGCATGTACTTGTCTGGACTGTAGTGCCTTCACTCCTTCTGCCCCATCTTGAGGACAGTCATTCTACCTGTTTTGTAGCAGCTTGGACCCTAGAACATCAAAGTTTCTGAAAGGGAAGGAGATTTGAAGCTCCCGCTAAGTCAGACAAGAGGTCTGTTAGCCCGGAATGCAACCTGCCTGCTGTCCACTGCCCAGAAGCACGTGGGGAGTGTGAGAGCAGAGCAAGAAGGGCACAGGGACCCTTCCCCTGTGATACCTTTGTATATCAGAGGTGTCTCAGACTGCTTGTCTCTTTCAGGCAGCGAAAAGCTCTGCAGGCTGTCATAGTTATCCACATCACACCCTAAACAAGGGGCCTGTTTTGTTCACAGTTCATCTTATTTGTTCACTGCCCTCTATGCTCTTCCCGCTAATGAGAATTTACTTTTTCTTTTTGGTGATCTGATCTGTTCTCTGTCAAAGTTAAACTTTTAAACTTTATCAGTGAGGCTCCAAGAGATCTTCAGCTGTGGTGTCTTGATAAGGAAAATGTTGCATATTTTATAAATATTGACATACCTAAATGTCACGGTAACACCTCCTTTTGCATCTGATGGTAAATGCAGGATGTGCCTTGTACAATACTTCTGGGGGCAACCAGAAGTATGGTACAACTATTTCTTTATATGAATGCCCTGTTTGGCCCTATGTAAGTGTATATTTGATTCATGAATACTGACCTGGGTATATCTGTGCTGCATTTTCAGAAGCAATTAAACCTTTCTATGTAAATATTTGGACATTTGGGGCCTAGAATTTTTAATAAGGTGTAGGACATTGCATGACAGACTGGCTCGTCTGATCCTAAAAACTGTTGCAAGTAAGTGCCTATGGTTCATTTATCCTCCTGTTCAATTGGTTCTTCTATATGGTTCATAGTGTTATAACTCTTAAATTACTTTTCAAACCATGTTTTAGATGTTTACAGTAGAAGTATCCCTCAAAAGATTTTTAAAAGAACTGGGGGGGGAACCAAAAAAAAAAGGCAACACAAAACCCAACAAACTTCTTTCACAATTAACATGTTTTCCCAACAAATTGCTGATCTTTACAGATTAAGGCAGATTTGAACAGCATGTCCAGTCAGGAAACATCAGCTGGTATAAAGTGGCGTAGACTGATGGCTTGCTGCTACATGGTCATCGTCTGCCAGTATAGAGGATTTTGAAGTTCTCGCTTCTAGGGAAATTATTTCTACCCAAAATGAGATACTGTGCAACTTCCTCCTCTGTTGTTATAATGGCTCTAACAAATAAACAATAGGATGCTAGTTAGCATATATGGTGTATATATATATTTATAGGAAAGGATCAATTTTCTAAGATAACTTTTCACTTGGCAAAGGTTCACTATTGCATTACTGTCATGTAGAAAGCTGAAGGTACTTTTAAAGTGTGAATGTCAAAATTAGAGATTATGATTCTGCAAGTCAAGCCATTAACCTGGACTTCTTGGGTAGGATTTATGGGAGATCTTCACATCTAGGAATCACAAGGACAGGAGAAAGCACTGACTTTAAAGAGCATACAATTCCATGTGGTAGATTAGCAAGGGGAGTTAGCAGATATGCAGATGGTATCTCTGAAGCTTTACAAAGATTTGTGTTCCAAAAGCCACAAGCAACTTAATTGGTTTTCTGGAACCTTTGACTCTGTTCAGTGTGGGCCAGTGTGAAATAATAGACTATTCTAGTAAAATATATGAGCATTATTGCAGAAAGGAGGAGAGGTCAAAAGGACATGTTGAAAGGAAATGGAAACATTATTTCCAAGTTGGAAAAAAGTGTAAATGTTGAGAGGAGCTCAGTGATTTAATGTTACAGGATAGATCCCTAAAGTTTGTAAGTTTTTAGGCAAGCTCCAGTTCAGTAAAAAAATTATTTACTGTATGCAGTTCATAGTGAGAAACCATGTAGTAACGTGTCTCGTCTTTCTTTACATGAGCTGACACTTATAAACTTCCTCTTCTTGATATACCTTTCCTTCCAAGGGATTATAGCTAAGAAATGTATATGCCAGCCAAACATCTTCATCTTTTGATAGGATGCTATTTGGGGAACTGCTGAAATATCTAATTTTTATCTTGCAAGGTGCAATCTCTTCCAGGGTTCAATATGATCAGTTTTGTTGATGTTTTAAGAGTTCTGTTCTGTCCACATAACTGAGTATGACTCTGAGCTTACGGAATTCACCTAATACTGTGAAGCAAGGATTACACAGACATCCTTTAAATAAGAATTTCTTTATGTTTTCAATCTTGGCAAAAAAAATTGTTGCTGAAAAATTTTCTTTGGGTCGCAATGGTTACTCTGAAGAAAAGAATCTTGACTATTAAGCAAATACAATTTTTGAATCAAGTGATATGAAATAAATCTTGTGTTTATTTAAGCCATCTTTTCCTACAAATTGCCATTGTCTTTGTTCCTCTTGCTATCTCCTCCAGATGTTTTTGGTTTTCTTGTTTTCCACTAAATATATTTGGGTTGGAGTTATGTTTTGATAATTTGTTCAATGCCCTTCACTTTGTTTGGATGGACCAATTAAGGATGAAATATATGTTTATCTAGAAATGCTTATTTGTAGAGGCAAAGGAAATTGTGTAATTTTTCATGTGTATGTTCAATAGTTTGCTTGTTGTTTATGATACTGTTTTATATTCTAGCTTAGAAGTCTGAATCCTCAGATATGACCCCTTGGAAATCTTTTTCTTAATGAAATTTAACCTCTCTGACCTATAAAAGTGCTTATAAACTGGAGTTCTTTGCAAGGTCTTCTAAAAATCAATCTGGTACATTTGCAGGAAATTCCTTATTACTGCTTATGCTTGTATCATATTTTCTTATCTATTATTTGCTAGTTAAGTAATACCTAACTTTAAAATTCTGGTCTTCAATTTTTAATTAGTACTTCACTTTATCCCCCTCTGTTTTCTTATGCCAAAATTGCAGGATTTCCTGTATTGCCACTGTAAACCCAATCCAGCAATTTTAGCTGTTCTGAGGCATACTTTACATTCCTTTCAGGCCTATACATTTGTCCATTTGCAGCCTCTGGGAAAACAACATTGACTTGTTTTAATATGCTAAGTCCTTTGAGATTCTATTTGTCTGTCTCTTCTGAAGACAGGTCTTTTTACTCAGTCCTTCATGTTAACAAGTTTAACAGAGAATAAACCCATTTTACTGAGAGTGTGTTGCAAAATGCATATAAAAATAAAAGTGCTGCAGAAACCAACCAGAAGTAAAGATCTGTCACAAGTCTGCTCAATTACTGTCTTATTAACCAATTATCTTTGCATTATGGAAAAGCCTATTAAATCAAACTGCTGCTATCTTGAGCCTCTGTTCTGGGTTAGAAGTAATAGTATCAGTTATTTATAATTAGAACAAGTAGTACTTCTTGTTATATAGCTAAGCCCAAGCTTGCAAATGTGAGTTTTGTGCCCCAAAAATGGTGACGCATTCTTCAGTAACAGAATGAAACATAAACCAGGCCAAGTGGGAAGGGCTTGTTATATCTACTACTTCTTCAACTGTAATATCTTCTAGTAAGAGTATGTCAAGCCAGCAAGAATACAGAGATCCTTACAGTCACTTCAAACACATTCAAGCTCTTCTGGAGAAACAGATCTTAAACCACCATCAGGCTTTTCTGTAATTTGTTCATTTTATCACCTTTTACGTTGTTCATTATCTTGTCCTACCCCTTGAGAACTCGGATCCTTCATGCCCTATCCTTGAAGTTTCACTTCAAACATTGAAATGGTGACAAACAGCCGCACAAAGGACAGCCTCCTAGATCTGAGCCAGCCCTGTTCCAGATGCTATTTGGCAGGAGTTCATGGAGAAGTAGCCAGCCCAAATAATCCTTTTAAAAGTGGAAATAATTTCATTTATG
The DNA here is from genome assembly GCA_027560015.1 of Chloroceryle amazona. Lineage (NCBI taxonomy): Eukaryota > Metazoa > Chordata > Aves > Coraciiformes > Cerylidae > Chloroceryle > Chloroceryle amazona. Next base: position 51,045 of record JANHFX010021299.1, on the reverse strand, counting down.
CATAAACCTACATTAGTCTAATTTAGCAGAACCCTTATTGTTCAATTGTGTGGAGTATCTGTTGAGTGGTGAATCCCAGAAGTGTCTTGTTTTCAGCCGCAGGGCATGGGCTCCGTGCAGTCATTGGCCTTCCCCCAACTTTGATCATTGCCTTATCAAACAATGTTAATGTGGTGAGCTCTATGCAGAATTTTAGAATGGCAGAATTTCTCAAAGCAGACATTTTTATAGCTAATCCATGATAATTATCACCTAATTTGACAGGAGCGTGTGAGGGCAAAGGTTTAATTACTGCTATGCGGCCAGAGTGTTGTATCATCATCAAAGTGCTGTATAATTTCTGAGTTTTACCTTGTAATAGCTGAAATGGTGTGATATCCCTAACTAGTTTTCCATGTATGTTTGCAAATTTCATTGTTAATAACAATTCTAATATGGTATTCATTAGCCTGTTATTTACACTGTCATTTAGAAACCCTTGCTTCCAATTAGCTTTAATGACAACATCTGAGTAATTTTTCTGTGCTGCCATTTTTGTGCAACACTTTCCCATTTAAACTGCCTGTTGTTCTATCTTAATTAAATTTAATAACAGTAGTGGTCGTTTATAGGGGACTTTTTAACCTCATTTAATGTCAGACCATTTATAGTAGTTTGCAGTAGGCACTGAAAATGTTTGCATTAATCCCATCGCTGTGAAAAGGAGCAACTTCACTTGTTTCAGATGATTTTAATTAAGGCAAAATCCCCATGAAAGGTCAAACTCCCTACCTGTGCAAATATGTAGAAAATGTAGGGTTTTTTCTAAGCACACTGAAGACACAGTGAAAAATCAACAATCCAAAGGAGGCTGTAACTTTTTTTCTTAATAGTGTGAGAAAGGGGGCGGAAAAGCTGTCGGTGTCACTAGTGTCTCAATACTGCTCTTCACACAGAACTTCAGGCAAGGAATGGTTGGAGTGGTTTTAACTTGGAAAGCTCCACAGGACCTGAATAATATATTTAGCATTATGCAGCACCCTTGAAGTTGCACAGTGAGACTAGAATCATGGCTCTCATTAAAAATAATTATCCTTTTATCCCACACAAATTTAAAACCTTTCAGAGAATCTCTTCATGATATTACAGAAAATCATTGAAATGCAAGATTGAAAGAGATGCTAGAGGTCAACCTGTCCATCCTCCTTCTCAAGCAGGCTGTGAAAACCAACACAATTTTTGAAGAAAAGTTTGTTAGACCTTGCAGTCCTACTTCAATAAGAATTTCACAGCTTCCTTGGTGGGCTCTGAATGGTATGGTCAAATTGCTGTGAGGAAGATTGCTCCAATACTGTCTCTCTGTAAATTTGGAGATGATTGCAGACACCTTTTTCCTAGGCTATTTATTTGACCTTAGAGAGGCAGTAAGCTTGACTGTGCTCTGGAAAATCCTATGGCTCTCTTAAGGTGTTCCCTAGAGCTCAGATGTGATTCTGTATGTAGATGAAGGAGAATTGGAGGTATTCCAGTGAGTGATCTGATAAAGCAGCTAGCTGCCAGGATGGCATGTTGAATCTGGAAGATGCAGCAAAGTAAAGGCCGGGGAAGGAGAGATGCAATTTCACAGTTGGAGGTGAGAGGGGAAAAGCCATCTCTAACACAGGCAGCAGTAGTGGGCTGTGCTGTGAAGAATCTGTGATTGTGAAGAGGAAGTGGGAGCTGAAGGAGCAAAATCCTTGATAGCCTCACAAGGTTATTGTCCTGTGGCTGGCAAGTAAAATAAGAGAACTTCAAAGTGGTGAAAAGGCTGAGGCAGGAAACTGTCTCTAGGGGCTTCCATAGGCAGCCCATTCCAGGGCTTGATAACCCTTTTTGTGAAGAAACTTTTCCTAATATCCAATCTAAACTCCCCCTGGCACAACTTGAGGCTGTTTTCTCTTGTCCAATCTCTTGTTACCTGGGAACCACCCCCCACCTTGCTGCAACCTCCTTTCAGGTACCTGTAGCAATAATGTCTCCACTCAACCTCCTTTTCTTCAGGTTAAACCACCCAGATCCCTCAGCTGCTCCTTACAAGAATTGTTCTCTAGACCACTCATTTCATTGCTCATCTCTGGACGCATTAGCAGCACCTGTCTGTCTGTCTTGTAGTGAGGGGCCCAAACTGAACACAGTATTTGAGGTGCAGCCTCACTCTTCCTAAGTCAGGGGCACAGTCACTTCCCTAGTCCTGCTGGCCACCCTATTTCTGATACACACCAGGATGCTGCTTTGAAGAATACTGGGGACCTAACTTGGTCAGCTTGGTACCAGATACAGGTAATATCTCTAATATTTATAGAAGGTAATTTAAAATAACTTCAGTGGGTTATATACAAATATTTGGTTCCCTTTGACCTAAGTGCTTAATATTTATGACCTCTTATGAGGTCATAAATATGATTACTTCTGGTATGAAAACTGATTACACTTAATACTAAAACTGAAAAGATGGACTTTACCTGGATATACTTGTGTTAGATAACTTGACAGCAAAGTCCTGTGCCTCTGAACATGCCCAACACCTTCTCTTGCTTTCCTGATATGCTATGCCACAGATCTTCTGTCTTTAGAGTACTGCCACATATCTGGCTTCTTCTCAACCTTGTACTTTTAATTAATTTCCTGCTTGGTTGAAAACTAATAGCTTAAGCCTGTGCTTGCAGCCTGTGTGCCTTGGCTGTGGCAGGTTAAGTACCTTGCACCTCTGTACCATTGTTTACAGTTGCTTCTGTTACTGAGAGGACCTTTCTGTTTGAACTTGGTGAATGGGAAAGAGTGCTGTGTGCTACTCCTGGTCAGCTAAAGCTGTTTCTCTTCAAGACCAGGAAGCGCTTCCACTAACAATAGAAGCAAATTAGTGGGGGTAACAAGAATTTCTCACTGTGAAGGTATGAATGCAGGATGTATCCTTTCTTTTCAGGTGAAATTCTTCTGTCTGACTTTCTGTAAGTAACTTTCTGAAAACCACATGGAAATGGATTACTGCGTTCTGGTTTCTACCAAACTGAAACTATGGGAATGATTTTTCTGTGCAAATGTAGTATTTCACACTGTGCAGGGCCAGCTGATACGCAGGAGATCTCTGGAGAGGCTTCCTTACCCTAAAGTAGTAGAGTCCTGTTGGGGTTATGGCTCTTTCTGGACCAAGCTACAACATCATGCAGAGAAGGGGCAGGAGGTAAGATGGGAAATGCTGTTAGTACCAGGTTACACAGGAGTGACCAGAGAGACCACCCTGCATAACCCCACAGGACACTTTGTGTGCATGCTCCACCACTTGGAGGCATCTCATCTGTTTGGTCACCAGCTCTTCATCTAATGCTGATAGACATGACAGACAATCCTATTATTAGATCACACTGTTTTTAAAGTAGAAGCCACACCTCTGCTCTTTGAGAGAGATCATTTAGATTACAACTGAGATCATTTAGATTACCACCACAAAAAAACCCAATGATTAATGTTTTAGTTATTGAGGTAATAATAACTTAAAATTACATTAACTGAAAGTAAAATGGATTAGGGAGGTAATAAGGAGAGCACCTTGTAAATTTGTTACCTTGTAATCCTGGTATGAAATTATCATGCCTTCTTTTTTATCTGCCGGAAAACAGGCAAAGGGAAAAGGGCTGTCCCTGGCACTAGTGTTACTGGCTGTTACACAAAGAGGGCTGTCTAGGAACCTTAACAGGCAGACAAAACTCGGGAATATGGCAGTGTGGTGCAGATGTGGGTCCCTGCACTAAATTAACTCATGTACCAAACACAAATTATTTTGTAGCTCCCCCTGGGCTGATTTCTGTTCTGGTGGGGAAGCCAGCACAGCTGCAGCACTCCTGTTAGCTTGTGAAGGCCAGCTGAAATATCATAGCTCTGTGTTCTTTTCTACAGGGAGTTGTCCTCAGCAATTCTGTCTACTAAAAAACAAGCTGAGCATTCGTCTGTGTCCTTATCCCTCTTCAGTGACTATGCAGGGATCTGAAAGGGTGAAAATTAGGAGTCAGAGTTACATCTGATCCTGTTGTCCAGAACTAACAGTGTGAATATCCTTTCTGTGCTTGCTCGTGCAGCTGCAGCAGGACTACAGTATTAAAAACCAGATATGTTACTCCCCTACACTTCCAGCACTAGCCTTAAGAGGCTTTCCTGTGACTTTCTTCCTTTCACTTGCCCTGTGTTTTCTGTTAGTTCTATATCCGTTTTCATTTCAGTAGATTTTTTTTCTTTCCAGACTCTTTACTTACTAATTTTTGATCAAATGTTTATTTAAAATATTAATTTTAATTCTATGTTTTCTTCACAGAAATTTTCATCTTACTTCAATACCTTTTCCCAGTAGGCCATTCATGTTAAGGCACTGAGGGTTTTTTGTTAACTTCAGGTATTGGAAGCAAAGGTGTATCTGCAGTAGATCCTGTGAGAATCACAGAATCATTTAGCTTGGAAAAGACTTTTTAAATCGAGCCCAACCCTTAACCCAGCACTGCCAAGACCAAGACTAAAACATGCCCCTCAACACCATGTCTATATATCTTTTAAATAACTCCAGGGACGGTGACTCCACCACCTCCCCAGGCAACATGTTGCAATGCTTGACAACCCTTTCAGTAAAGAAATTTTTCCTAATACCAAATCTAAACTTCCTCTGGCACAACTTGAGGCCATTTCTTCTACTTTCAGGTAGTTGTAGAGGGTGACAAAGTCATTCCTGGGATCAGGAGGCAAGAATGTGCTTTTGGGCACATTGAAATGAAGAGTAGCTGTGAGAGTTAAAGGCAGATAGGAGTGAGGATGAGATTTAAATAATGAAAGCAGTAAAAATAATCCTCAGTGCAGCTCAAAAGAAAAATAAAAAGGACATTTCAGGATTACAAATGACAGGAAGGAAGAAAGGTGGATTGTGAATTGGGAAAAAAGCAAGCACGGAAGAAAATCCTGCAATATGATGTCAGTTTGATATATATTTATCTGTTAAGTTTGCCTCGATTCAATATCAAGAAATAGAATTGTTTGAACCACACTAGTTTTACAAACAAGTTTTATTGCTTGAAACTTCAAAACCAAAATGTGAATATGGATCACTTATGTGTCTGGTGACACTAAGTCTGGCTTGTGTGTTTTGTAAGATTTTGTTTCTTTGTTTGTACAGCTTTAAAATCCTCTGGCATTTGTTACCCAGCTTGCAGAATATTATTTTCAGGTAGTTTTTTTTTTTTCCTTGTCAAAAAGAAATGAGAAGGAGCATAAACATAGCTTGATGGGGAGCAGAGTTAAGGAAGTTGTCACAGTCCACAGCAAAAATTCAAATGTTACCTAGTTGGGGTTCAGTCCACAGAACACTGGAGTGTAGGATGGCTGCAGTAAGTGGACAAACAACTGGACAGTAGATGTTTCACGTGGGAAGTCCTCCTGGGCAATATGTCTTTGTGAAATTTATTGTAGTGCCCCTTCCCTTCCTGTTCCTTAATGCGGAGCATGCCCAGAAGAGGCATCATTTAATAAATCATTTAACTGAATATTGAGAGAGTAATTTGGAAGCGACAGATTATGTGGTCTCTTTCCGACAGACTCATTAAGGAATTGACACTTTGAAAAACAGGTATTTCAAGATTTTAAGTACCCTAAATTCCAATTAATGATGTGATAGACAAGGACAGTGAGGGCCATGCAACGCAGCATCTATTTTCCTCCCTTAACGATGCAGTGCATTGTAAAGAGATTTGAACTAACGAGGCATCTAAAAGTAGGATTCTCTGTCTCTCGTGGAGAACTTCCTTGGTTACCAGGAGGAGTACTGAGGACATAGGAATTGCTTAAATCTCAGATTTAGAAATGAACATAACTAAGTACAGGCTACATAAGCACAGCCCTCAACTATTCCCACTTCTGAATGAATATTGACATGGAGAAATGCCACCGACCATGAAAATGTTTTCTGTGTAAGAGTTCTCACTGTTGCTCCTACAAAGGCAGCTCTTCCAATAGAAACTAGAGAAGTATTTTTACTGCTCCTTTTGACTTCTGCCCTCAGGGGGAAAGAAGGGGATGGCGGGGGGGGGGGGGGGTATCAATGAAAGCTTCAGGCATGAACGCTTCTATTGCAGTATCATTTTGGATTGTAGTAGCCTTATCTAGCTTCATAAATACAGGAGCAGAAGGAAGAAAATTCAGTCAGGATGTATAGGATGGTATTGCACTGACAACAAAGCTCAAGAAAAAATTCACAGTTCAGAGGAAGAGATACAAGAAAAATGCTAAGGTTCATAGGTTCCTTCAAAATTTCGGTCTTACTTTTCTGTGTGTTACGGGGAGTTTTCCTCAACTTCCACAGAAGTGAAATTTGTTCCCTGATGTATGCAAAACACTGAATTAATCCAGGTGTTCGCTGCTGTTGTGTCCCAGGAAGACTGAACCTGAGGGCTGTAGCCTCCTTTAAAAAACAGAAGTGAACTTGAAAATTAATAAAATCATCAACATTGCCCGTCCATCTTTATCAGCCTGTTTCCATTGACCTGATGAGTTATTGGTTTGATTTCCTTGTTGTTTTGTTTGTTGTTTGGTTTGGGTTTATTTTATTTTGCTGGCTTTTATATTTCCTATCTTTAAATTTCTTTCAGTTATGAAGCTATTTGCTAGAGATTCAGATTGGCTCAATTAGACTTTTCCAAAAAAACAAAAGATAGTTCAAATCCAATAATCTTATGAATGTTCTTGGAGTCCCTGAAGGTAACAGATTTCATTTTTTTTTAATTTTTTTTTTCTTTCCCACTGTCTTTAAGGATCTTCATATGAGGTCCTATTTTTCTCTTTTGCTTATTTCCTTGAGCATCCTAAGAGAATTTTTTTTGGGGTACTGTATTTATTGAATGCAATCATGAGAGGTGGTGGGATTTGAGGGTTTTTTAGTACAATAAATCATTTTTAGGTGCTTCTAGATCCTTTTCTAGGATTATAGCAATGTCTTCATGTACTTTTTGATAACATGTAAAATTAGAAGAACTCTTCTTTTTTGCATTTGCAGGTACAGAAACTGCCTTTCACTGTTAAACTGCTTGTTAATTTAATTTTTTCCCCTAGTCTTTCTAGCTGACTGGTTCTAAATTTCTATGCAATGTCACTCCATGACCACCTGCCAGAATGCTGGTTTGAGGCAGGGTAATGGAGGTAGAGATTTTTCCTAAAGTTTTGACTTCCTTTCCTGCTGTCACCCAAAGCTAGCAGAGTAATTTCTGTGCTTTCTGATATTTATATTCTTTAGCAAGCATAGAACTGCTACTGTTGCAGATTAGTGCCCCAAGCTGCTCTTTGCAATGCAGCCACAAGTCCCTGAATGGCGTTTTAACAATGCAAATTAAATATATTGCTGCTTCCTATAGGAAATATTCCTTTTGCTTCCTCCAAGTGGATGCTGATTTAATGGTTTTGAACAACAGCTGTCAAGCACTCACCAGAATTTGGACCATCAATGGCTTTCATGATTTCTAGGCAATTCCAACCTGCTTTATGCTGTTCCTTTATATAGGCTAATTGTCCTACAGGTTTTCCAGGAAACTATGAATACTGACCCACTTAGCTCTTCTCTAAAAGAGTACCTGGAAGATGTTTTGCAATCTGTGCTGTTTCACTGGAAATACTACTAATTTGAAAACTCTTCTCCTGTATTTTCATCTTAAAAAAGAAGAAAAATAAAAGCTCTGGGGTACAGTTACAATTTATTTAACAATTTCAGTACTTCTGAAAATACTTGCTGAAATTGCAACAAAGCCATGGATGGACAAGCATGGATGTTAGTCAATCTGTTTTAAAGGTGAACTGCTCATAACATATTTGACCAGGCTTCAATAACAAGTTTGGGGGTGAAGGAAGTAAAAGGCTGCACCTGTGGGAAGGAGCAGACAGGACAGGTGACCTTAAACTGACCCGTGAGGGATTCCATCCCATATACATCATATTCAATATAAAGCTGAGGGATCACAAGGGGCAAGTCCTCTTCTTCAATGGCTGAGGAGGACTCTGTTCTGCTTTTGATCCAAATCCATGTGTTCCCAAATCCACTGACAGAATCCAGCTCCTGAATCTGGTTCCCATCTGCCACTGACTCCAGCCAGGGACATCTCGGTGCCTGCTCCACAGCATCAGTGGTGATGGTGGTGTAACTGCCATCAGGGCTGAGGGGTGTGGGTTTGATATTGATTTTGTATATATATTTGTATTGATGTCATTTTTTTTGCAGTTATTTTCATTAAAGCTGTTTAATTTCCTTTTCCAATCCATAAATGTCTCTCCCTTATTCCCTTTCCCTTCCCTTTGGGAAGAGAGAGGGGTTAATAGAGAGCATCTGTGATTTGTGTAGTGGTTTGCCTGGCTTTAACCCTTGACAGTTGATTAGATCAAAGCTAGTTCCCCCTCTGCTTTTGTTATTATGCTCTGTTTAAATAGACTGTAAATAGAAGCTACATAATGGGTTTTCTTTCTTAATTGACTAAGAGGAGTCTGATTTTATTGCTTAACTGATACCAAAATACTTATTTTTGAAGTATTTAAGCTCATACATTTAAATCAGTACTGTTAAATAGTCGATCTGTAATAACTTGCTGGGGATACTGTAGAACACACCTTGTTTTAGCTTTTTCCCCTCTGTGAAACTCTTATCACACCATGAAAGTGGCAAGGTTTGCCTGGAGAGGCAGTGAGAAGCAGTGTGTCCTCTTAGATCAGCTGGTACAGGCAAAAGGATGGGGCAAGCTTCCAGGCACTCTCCAAGTCTCAGAAATCAAGCTTTAGCAATAATCCAAGTGTCGAGTAAAGCACAGATGGAACTGTTTACTTAATTGTTTTTTAGCTAGTATTGAGAAGTTTCATGCTGTATATTTATTGTTGGTTTCTTCAGCCCATCTTAAGTGGCTTGAGAGGTGCTAATTTTGCAGCATCTTTAGTGTTTTCTAGTACAGGTGGCCTTGCTATTCTGTAACAGCTTACCCAGAAGAACTGAGAAAATAAAATACTTGACAGTATTAACTGCAGATCTAAGTGGGTCATGCCATGCAAAAGTCTCTGATTAAAAGCACAAGAAGCACTGCTGTGTTTGAAAAAAGCACTTGAACGTTAGTACTAGAAATGTGTTCAGAATATAAGCACTTCTGTACCCAAGTGCAAGTATTCAGCAAATGCCTCCAAGGAAAAGGTTGGCAGAGTAAATAAACAGGGATTAAATGTCCATGCTTTTGAAAGAGGACTGAAATATAATATATTGGAATTTATTTTTTATTGGAGAAAGCTGTTCCTCATTTTGGGGTACCAAATACATTCTGAGAGCAGATATTGCATCTCCAGCTGCTCTGAATTTATGTATTTTACAAATTCTCAAAGCAGATAATAAAAACCCTTTGTTCTTTTTGTTTCGCTGTTGTGCCCTGACTCCAGAGTTCTGTTTCTATTGTTTCTAACAATCAGTGCTACCAAGAGCTCCTCCCGTTCTGGTAACATTTGTGAGAACAGCCCAGTAGTCTGCAGCTACCTCTATAAAGCTTTGACAGAGTTACAAAAATAGCACCAATAGTTCAGAAGAAAATGACCTGAAGGAAATTTATAAATAAAGTTCAGAAACTATAACTAAAGTTGCTGACCTGGTCACCAGCAGCAAATTTCCGTTAGGTCAAAATTCTGGTGATCAAACCATCCAGGATTCTAAGCTTTATTCAAAGGCTAGGAGTGAGGTTTGTGAACAAAGTTCTTCCCCAATGTGATATTTTTTTCTAGCAGAGATTGTAATTCTTTAGGAGTTGTTAAGGTTTTAGACTAGTGTAGAATAAGATGATCGTGATACGTGTTTAATGCCAGTTTATCCTTTTGCCTCATGCTAAGTTTCTTTGTAGTACACAAATGTCTTGTTCAAAGGCTCATCTAACCAGCTCATCAGAGTTCTCATTGAGTTCTCTCTGGATGGATGAGGTGAGCTTTATGAGTCTCTTTCTCAATGCATATGAGAAAAATGGTGACATGAGGTACCCGGTGGTACATCCCAGATATTTTTGTGTGCCTTTGATGTAAAGGGGTGTTATAGAGCTGGGTGGATTATTCCGTAAATTCCCTCTTTGGAGGCAGCGTCTTTCATTTTCCTTTAGACTTCCATTTGTTCTTTATGCTTTGTGTTGTCACAGCCATTGCAATATGACAATAGCGCAGTAACTGTGTTGTTTTATTTGCTGCAATTGCTGGCAAATCTTCTTGTGTGCATTGGAATTCAGTTAGCATGTGTTTTCACTTCACTAAAATCACTGTTATTAGTAGCTATTTTCCTAACAGTGTGTGTTGCATCTCATGCTGTTCAGTCAGAATATAAGAATGTCCCAAGATAGTAGGTAATGGACGAATCTAATGGATTAAATTAATGCCTGATGTAGTCTGAACAGCTTCAGATAGAGTTATCTCAGAAATTAACTTGACCCAGAATGTGAACAGAACTGCTATTATATAGAGCAGTAGTGATCTCTTCATTTTTTCTTATATTAGAACTATAATACAAACTTCAGTCTTTGTGAGCATGATCAAGGAGAGCTCTGCCCTCACTTAAGTCAGTCAGATGTATTCTTCATACAAGCAACCAGATCCTTGGCAAGTGTTATCAGCCCAGCTGATTTCTAGATATCTGCAGAATCAAACACCATTCTCTAAAGTCCTCCACGAAACCCGTATTACAGTAGGTTTGCAGAACACCCTCAGTGCATATTTACACACTTTAATGTGGAACCTGTTGTTTCATGCTATACAGGCCAGAATAGAAACCAAGTGTCCAGGCTGCCATGCAGATGGTAAGAGGCTGAGACGAGCCATGATAGTATACCTCTGAAATCTGAGAACGTAGCAAAAATGCTTGACAGCTGGTTAATAGATGCATTTCCCTCCATCCAGTTGATCAAATGCCAAATGTGTGTGTGGGGTTGTGGGTTGGGTTGGTTTTTTTGGTGTGTTTTTGTTTTGTTTTTTATTAGTTTCAAATGATTTTTAATGTGTTTGGGGCAAATTCATTTCAGTAATAAAGAACTTACACAAGATCTTGGTCTCTTACAACTCACATATATCAGGTGGTCTGTTATTACCAGCCTCTTAAAACAGGACAAAACACAAAAACCCTCAAGGGCTTTCTGGTGGTCTGAAGCAAATGGATTTATCTTTCTGACTTTTCCTGAACTATGAGTTGCTATTGTGCAATTGTTACTGTTGTACTGCCCTTTGTTGATAAAATGCTACAGTATGAAGTTTAAGGAGTTATTAGGTCAAGTAACAACAGGCTCTTTTGGTTTACTTTTTTTGAGGGTGTAAAACCAGAATATTTGGATTTCTTCTTTTCCAATTAGTGTGGTGTAGCTTGTTTACTTGCTGTCTGAAAGAAAAAATAGAGAAGAAAAATGTTGATACTATGGGAGATTTTTTTCATTTTTACAGGAAATCTGTATTCTAAAGATCTGTGTACCAATATTTTAATGGTTTTCAAAGACTAATAGAGTCAACACTAATGCAATCTCACTGAAAGTGGAAACAGTCTAAGAAGATTTTCTTTCAAATTTTTCCTGCTTAGAAAAATAGTTCTTTCATTTTCATGGTCAGCTACCATGTCCTTGACCATCTTCATTATTTGGCAGTAATGTAGATGTCAAAACTGGTTTGGTGTCTCAGGGAGAACTCATCCCAAAAAGGGAAAACCATCAAGTGAAAAACAATAGATGGAAAGAAACAGTGACAACATTCGTTGAGTGATAACAATAGAAGTCCAGCTTTTGAGCCCTATAGATCTTATTCTCTTTAATCTTACTGCAGGTAAAAATTGGCATTGCACTTGGCTTTCAAAACTGGGGTGTTTAAAAATATTCTACATTAGGACAGCATTTATCTTGTTATTCAGTAGGAAAAAAGCTAATGAAGTACATGCCTTATCCTTTTCCTGAACTGGGTCATTCTACAGTCTACTCTGTTATATAGTCAGTATTTTAATAAGCTCCTTTCTAGTTGCATATCTACTTTCAATCAGATCTGTCCATTCCAAGGGAGGCCCTGCGATGCTTTTGATTAAAGCGCTGAAGTATTTTAATGTTTTCCCCAAAAGGGGTCTTCATTTTAAGATAACATCAAAAACCGACAGCGGTCTAAGGTGCATAAGAGAAACACAGATACTGAACATAACAGATTGTGGCAGTCTCTGAGTTTCATTTGTGCCCTTTGAAAATTAAGACTACCAGAGAGGGAGCTTTTCCCCTGAGGCATTTCCCTAATGTTTTCCAAATGTTGCTTCATCAGAGCCAAATGGTCAGAACCACCGAGAATCCTATTAGAGATGCACAGATATTTTTGTTGTTTTTGCTCATTTCCAACATACTTAGCTGCATTCCTGAAGCTGTAACTGAGATAAAGCATGTGTAAAAGCTTTGCTTATAGACTTCTCCACATCTGAAGCTCAACCAATTTTCCTTCAAGATACATTAGAAACAAAATATTGCCAAGTGTTACTGGCGCTGGTTGCTTTGTGGTATTAACAGTTAATCTGGTTTATGTGAAACATTCCTTAATCAGCAAGGAAACATGCTTTCCTCACACCCTCGCACTAAATTCAGCAGAGGTTCAACAAATTACAATTCAGCTGCTGAAGCACAGCCAGCTTGGACTGTTTTGGAGGTCTATATTGCACCTATTCCACTATCTATTTTATTATTCCCTCCACTCAACTAAAGCTGAAAAGAAAATAGGGAAAACAGAACAAAGGGAGAAATCAACGGTTCTCTAAGACTAGAAGTCATAGCCAGGAACAGGTATGATAAAAATTAAATTTTATATATTTAAAGCAAATAGAAGCCCGTCCGTTGTACATATGCTAAGGCTTCCACATGAGGCTCTCAATCCTATATAGCAATGAGCTGACTGAAGGTATGAGTTCATGGTCTATTACATGCCTACTTGCAAAGATGCTTCAGAAATAACTTTTTTAAATTATTTATTTGTTATTATTTTTTGATGTTTCTTCTAAACCCTTTCCTTTTCTTTTTCCAAGTTCTGTTGCTCCTGTCTTTGTAGCCTCTTTTTTTGAAAAGTTTGCCTGGTTATTTGCCCATCTTTGCTCGGATGGACATTTTATGGATGGTTCTCTACAGGATCCTGGCTTTTGTTGCCAGCCCATTGAAGCCTGAATAACATCACTGTTACACTGAGAAACACAATGAGGCATCCCAAGAAGGCAACTGTATTATCCACACACGCCTCTCGAAGCCTATTGTATGTGTACTTACTGATCCCTGGCTAATCCAGGTGTATGCCTTTGCATATAATTGATCACTGTGTGTGAAGCTGATGTACAATAAGTCAATGTACATGTAGTCAGTGTGTATTTGGCATTGCCAGGCTGAGCTGGGCAGACAGGTTCACTGGGGCCTGACGGTGACTGGCATAAGTGTTAGTAGCTGGTCCCCACTTCTTAGGCACTTCCATCTCTGTGTTTTGTTCTATACCCTCGCTCCTCCTTTCTTCTGCTCTGCAGCTGAAGCAGCTCTTTTTTTTTCAGGTCCTAGCAAGAAAGACTGGCCTTCTTGCATGTTTGGGTGACTGCTAAATGGATTCTTCTCTCTTGGTTCTCAGGAGACATCAAAAGCTTTTCATGCAAGACAGTTACAAGAGATATTTTAACAGAATCTCTTATTTTTCTCTTCTGTTTTGTAGGCAACCATTGCACCCCAAGCCTGGAATTTGCTGTTCTAAAAGTAGGTGCTCTTAGCTCTTTGTTCATTTGGGGCATAGATGGTTTGCTCTGGTTTAAACTGTAGTAGTGCCCAAACTGGGTAAGCAAAATGTGTGTCTCCTTAGCATTTCATTAGTCCCTTTCATTCATCTCTCCTCGCCATCACTGCAAAGCGCTCTGGAGGGCATAGGGGAAGCTCCACTCCAGATTTCTTGGGGGTAAAGAGCTTTCCTTTCCTTTTGGCCTCAGGCACTGATCTTAAACAAGGCTACTATTGCAAGAAAGTGGCAGAGATGGATATCGAACGTAAAAGTTCCCAGAGAGACTGCTATATCACTGTTGACCTGATTTTAATAGTACATAATATTTCCATGGATTGCAAGCAAGTAAGCAGGCTTTAACAAATACCTTCATAAATAGACTTTAAAACAGAAAATACCAATAAAGAGTCAGAAAGATGCAGGGGCTCTTTTCTGAAGGGGAGAAAAAAAAAAATGGAACATTCTGTAGAACAGCATTTTACTTGAGTTAGAAGCTTTTTGCATCACTAATGTGCCATTTCTTGTCTTGGGCAGCTCTGCTATAAAATGCTATTGGAAAGCTTTTTAAAAAACCTTAGTGTCATAACTTGTCGGGATCAGCTGGGAAAAAAATGGGCTTCAAAAATCATGTCAGTGACCTGAAAGAAAATAAGTTTGTCTTTGGTTTAGTCCTCTTTCAGATGAGACATGTTCTTCACTGTGTGGGTGGTGAGGCGCTGGAAAAGATTGCCCAGAGCTGTGGATGCCCCATCCCTGGAAATGCTCAAGGCCGGGTGGGATGGGGCTTTGAGCAACCTGGTCTAGTGGAGGGTGTCCCTGCCCATGGCAAAGGGGTTGGTTCCTAGATGATTTTTCCAAACCATTCTTTGTGCTGTCAGCTGCTAAAAATGAGATACTCCATTATTACTTTTTTCCAGATTCTTCATGATAAATACAGGAGGGAAGTGGAGTGCCTCTTCTAATAAATCATCTTTGCGATAACAATCTGAACTTCAGCAAAAATGAAGAACTGTTAGTAAGGCAGTACTATGTGAATACTTTGTTCCTTTGAGAAGAATTACTGATTAGTCTTGAGTCCAGTATTGTTGGTGACGTGATTAAAAGTGGCTGATGTCCCAGGTGGGAAGTAACTAACCCGTACTTTTCTGGATTATACTTTAGCCCTCGTAAGTAAAGCTTACCTTGCTTAGACAGCTACTTACTCCTTAGAGCAATCTGTGTGTCATTTACTCCTGACAGCATGGCCAAGCCTAGAGTGTGAGTGTTTCTACTCTGAAAATCCACTGGGAGACTTTGTTATATGTTGAGAGGGTGCTTACAGTTCTACAGAGCATTGGGGTGTAGTGCTTGACCCTGGAAACAGTCCCCACTATGCACGTCTGCTGTAGTTAGTGAACTGCGCAGTTGTCTTTGTGCTATTTCCAGTGCAACACCGTGCACAGTCCCGGCTCGGTGCACTTGTGACATTTTGTTGTGAGCAGACCATGTATCCACTTTACGATGAAATGGCTCCATGCCCACAAGCATAGACTGTATCTGCTTTTCCACCCATGCACATTTGTATGTCTGGGTACTCAGAGATGCCATAGACCATTAGTTTTACATTAGTGCCACTGTTCCTCAGATTCCTGTTGGGGCACAGAGCAGTTTTTGTAAAGGATATAATACTTCAAAACTGGTGTCTCACTCATAGTGTGTTGTTTTGTATATTTTTTGCTTTGTTTTAGAAATGCCAGTTCTTTGGTCTATCCTTACCTTACAGCATTCATGGCAAACCATTTGTTCTAAAAGCTTCAGACTTGCTAGAGTCTTAGGCAGTAGCTGAAGTCTTGTGAGTATATATTTAATGCTTCTTAGTTCCTCAAAGGATATTGAATGTTTAGGGGATTTCACTTCTACTGAGCTGCAGCCTGAGTCTAATATTTCATTCCCATCACATCTAATAGTTGTCACACCTTGGCACCATTTTTGACCTCTCATCTTTTCAGGTGGGAGTGTTGTGATGTTTAAGACAATGAGTCTCTCTGGATCTCGTTCAGTTGACATGGGATCCCTTGACAGGCAGCTAAGGTCCTGTCTTCCATTAATAATTGTACCTGGTGATGTGGCAAGGGTTTGAACATCTCATTTGTATCTTCTGTCACAGTAGAAACTCTGCCTGACATTGTAGATGCCATAAGTATATAAAGTAGGAAGGCTCGTTTGGTCAGGACAAGCAACCTCGGTTATTTATAGTACACTGCTCAGTGGCTTTGGGTTGACACCAGCCTTGGTGAAAAGGTTGTGATGCTTTTGCTGCAAGATTCAATGGCTCTTCTTTGCAGCTCTGCCTGGGCTTGACCAACTTTCATGTTGTGAATCCTGTGCTTGGGCAGACTTATTGATAGACACCGAGGCATCTGCTTCTAAAGTCAATCTGCTGCCCTGAAGACTCTCTCTTTAAAATTATAGATGCTTTTTAGAGAACTTCTTTGAGAGAGAATAGAGACTTCCTGATTCCTATTCTCTTTCACCTTGTATTTCAAATCTGGTGAGTAATTCAATATTCAAGCCTGTGGTTTGCCCTGCCGGACAGCTGATTGATATTCTGTACCTCTGCCATAATATATTTTAAATGATGGCATGACTTGCTTGCCTGAGTTTTCTTAAAGGCAACTGCATTTGCTGTATTTTGCCTCTAACTGAGGCTAATTCTTCCATCTAATTGTCGAGTCTCATAGTGCTGCTTTCTCAATGCTCCTGAGATTACACGTTGGCTGCAATCAACAGCCCATTGTTTATACACCCTGGCTGCAGGAACGGCAGGCAGCTTCTGTAGCCTGTAGAGTATCTCTGCAAGCATTAGTCACACCATAAGCAACCTTCCCTTCGTTACCATTGCTTCATAACATGAACTACTGTTTTCTGGTTTTGAGGTAGCTCTGGTAATGAGTCCCAGAACTCCAGTCTCCCATATGTCTTGCATCATTTCCTCTCAGCTGTGTGTTTATCTTCCTATGAGGCATGATGTTTTTACAGAATATTTCCTGGCCCTCGACGCATGCATCCTCGGTTTGTGCCCCTTTTCCACTGGATCTCTTCTAGCTTTAGCCTGTGTACATTCCAGCAGTCCTTGCTGGGAAAAAGAGAAGGTGCACCAGGAATTGCATTTAAACAAGCCCAGGGACAGAAGTTAAATGCTATAAGAATGTCAGTAATGAGTTTAGCCATATGTTCAACCTTTTTCACTCTACTGGGATTCTGTCTGCTGCTGAAGCAAGAGGGAGACAGACAAGGGAAATTCCAGCTGTCATTGAAACATACTTCTCTACTGACATAGTTAGTAGCAGTGTTCCAGGTGGCATGCAGTGCATTGAGCAAATTCATTTTAAAGAGTTCATCTGAGGCCATCTATTGATTATATAGTAAAACCAACTTTAGAACTTCTAAAGTGGGATCAGAGAGGTTCTGGTCACATGGTGCACAGCAGTGATCCTGTGTAAACTTGCCCTGCTAATTCAGATTTGCTCAAAAGCAGTAGGTTCATTTGCAGTAATGTTGTACTAGCAGGCTTTATGTCAAATCAAGTTCTACCTATTCTCACAAAATCATCATAAAACTCCGTGTTGTGTACTCTGGCTAATCTGCCAAAAATACCATGTCATGATCCAGATCAAATTAGTACTGCTGGCTGATCATACGCAGCCCTGGTGTTATTGTCTGTGGACCTGCAGTGACAAATATCTAATAGTAAGTGCTCTTGAGCTCTTGGCAGGACTCATGCTGGAGGTATTGCTATTCAGTCCACCTGAGCCATGGTTAATGCCATATAGGGAAGCTGGAGAACCACAAAAACCTCTGAGGCCACAGAAATTAGCATCTTTCTTCTGCAACCTTAGCCACCAAAGTGTCGCCTCTGCGGGAAATTGTTTCCACTTGCTCTTTACTGTTTCTAGAGTTCTAACTGCTTCCAGCATTTGAGGACCAGGAATTCACCCCATGTTGTGACAGTGCTTTCTGTTGAGTTTTTCCCTGCAGCAATGATGATCATATGAGGAGCAGACCAAAGATGAGATGAGATTCTTACACTGTCCATAGGTGCAGCATAGGGTGAAGACTATCTCAAGACAAGATAGAGGAGGTACCATGGTAAATGTCCCCTGACTATATACTTTGAGGAAAAGGGTGGGTTTTTTTCCTCTGATAAATTGCCAGCTTGGCTACGGTTAACCCTCAAATTATCTCAGTATTCTGAGGAAGTATTGAAGGAAAAAAAAAAAAAAAAAGGCAGTATAAAACAAACCCTTTCAACCTGTTCCGTGTTCAAAATTCCAGTTTGCACAAGCTAGTGATCAGTATCAGATGTTAGTGACGGGAGCTGTAATTTGACTTGTCATTGTGCAATGAAAATTTAGGCACTGCCCCTTCTTTGCCTGCTCCTCAGTTTATCAGGCACCGGTGTGTTGGTAAGAGATACTTGAATCCACAAAATGTAGCCACTCTGTTCTGATAATCTTACAAAACCCATAGTTTAGGCTGTCAATTATTGGGGATTCTCTCTTTGCACATCCGCTTGTAGTTTGTTGTGGGCATTCAAACTGTTTTGGACTATTTCCTAAACTGATAGCACTATTTGGTTCTCCTCATGCAGTTCAAATGCAGTGGGGCCGTATCAGAGCAGGTCTGCTGGGTGAGTGCACTCTCTGCAGGAGACAGTGACCAAAGGTCAGTATTGGAAAGCTACCTTAGATACCAGCTGCATATTCAGCTGAGGTCTAACAGCGCGGTGTCCTGCATTTTCTTTTGGCATTCCAAGGAACAGAGGTCTGTCCGGTGGCTCTCTGGATAGATGACTCAGAGGTTCAGAAAGGCTGGCCTTTGAGTTAGAAAGCTGCTTTTGCAGTAAGAGAACAATTGCATGAGCAGCGGATGTGATTCATCTCATTTTATTTAGGGTGAGCCTGTTTCAACCTCTTCACAGCTTTTTCTTTTCTGTTGCTTTGAATCCGTAATACCTCCGTCCACCATGAAGCATGGGGACATTCTGTGCTCATCTACCAGTACAAACAGTTATGAAGAATCTGGATGAAACACAAGTGCCTTGTCTGCCATTAAAGCCTTGAATCCCTGTAAGGCAGGTAAAACCCATATCCTAAATGAAGTGAAGATTCTGTTTCATTCTCTCCTGAGCTGTTTGCTGATGCTTCATCCTTGCTGCGTTCGGTGCTGCGGAGAGCAGTGCAAGCCTGGAGCACCCAAGTTTCTGCTGGTAGTGTCTAAGCCAGAGCATGTTTCTGTGCTTTGCTTCAGCCACTGAATTCCCACATGTATGTATAAAGGAGCTACCTGGTTTTCTATTAGGCCTGGCCTACAATCAAGGTGGTGAGTAAGAAGTAGGATAGAAGTGAGTCAACTAAAGAGATCAAAACAAAGAGGCTTATCTGGGATACTCCTTAGCTGCATTTTTCTACTCAGCTAAAGTTAAAGTGCTTTTTGGGTCAGAGAAGACTCTCAGACAGTCCCCAGCTCTTGATATTCCCCAATGCTCTGTCTTGTACGAGGCTGTCACTCTCTTTTAATGATCATATCACTTAACCTCCTGGATAGCTGCAGGGGACAATTTGGAGTACATGGGTTATACCGTATTAAAGCACGGCTGTACTATTAAGGTGCCTGTCCTGCATGACAGGCAAAATCAGAAACCATGAGAAAAATATCAGTCAGAAGGGCTCTTCTTAAGCAACTTGTGTCACTGCTGAGTTCCTGCAGCAGATCTGCTGATCTTTTTTACTGCTGTCTGCCTCTTGGCCATTCAGAGAATTAAGCAATTCTCTGGTACACTGCAAAGGTATATTATATATTGCTGCAGTGAAATACCACCCTAACAGTAGCCACCATTTAAAATGGAGCCCTCTCTCCAGTTCAGCTGGTTAAAAAACAAAAACAAAACCAAAACCACGTCTAATTGTGAGAGGGAAATGCCAAGAAATGTCAGGGCTGAGGCAGCCTTTAAAAATATGAGATAAAAGTGGGATTAACCATCACGGAAGCTGGAATCCTCAGGCTGAGCCATGCAGCAGAGGAAATTTTAGAGCTTTTCTAGCTGACTGAAAAGATGACGAAAGGTGGTCTTGACTCTAGTAACCCCTGAATTTTGCCCTATATATGGTGCCTTATTTTATGTGGAATACTTCAGCAGCACAGCTGCAGACTCTGCTGTCTGTAGCACACAGAGCAGTCAATCTACTTGTTAATAGAGCCGAACACACACAACCTGCCTGGGAACTGAGGTGTGCACCCAAGCACTGCCCCTTGACCTGCCCCAGCTACAGGTCTCAGGTTGTGCCTCAGGCAGCTCTGTGTGAGCCAGCAGGCTGCCATTAGCTGCCCCTTGAATGCTTTCCGTGCTGCTTGCCAAGCACAGGGCATCATAACCTGTTCTGCAAATGTGATTGCACTGACAGGACTCTGGATAGTCCAGTCCCATTGACCACAGTTCCCTGGCTTCTTTTAGCAACCCCTGTGACTATTTTCTATTAAAGCTGTATTTGAGTTATTTAAAGATGCCTCTGTATTATTCCTGAGAAGTTTTTCACGTTGACTTCTCTATTTGTTGCAGTTCATATTTTTCTTTCATGGGTGGCTCTAGGTTTTCCTGAAATGACGTTCCAATTTTAACATTGCAATAGAATGTCACTGTTAAAATGTTCATAAGGAAGAAATGCACTATGATAATTGAAGCCTAGAAAAAGAAGAGGAAGCTGTTATAAATGAAGCAGTTCCACTGAGGTCAGGCAGGATTCGGCAATGTCAGAGTGTGCTTCTGCCACCTTCCCCCACCCTGAGCAGCTCATGATTTGTGAGAGGCCATACCCTTTCAGAGGACATGGGCTGCTTGCCCACTGAAAGACCATTCAGCAGGGACCAGGGGAGATGAATCTAGGACTCCACTGCCTAGAAGCTTTCTGAAAAGATTAATTAGTCTGTGAAAGAGTCCAGTAATGAGAAATGTTGTTGCTTTTGTTGTAGGCTGTTGGGCCCTGAATAGTCGTTCCCATTTTCCAGGGCTAATCTCTAAAGTAAATAGTTTTCTTTTTGTTGACTGTCAGCAGTGTGTCACTGTGCAGTGACCTGGACGTGCAAGTGCTGTGGACTAGAGATCTCATGGCCTCTGCCAAATCTGTACAGGGTGTATCTCCTGCTCCCCAATGCCCCCTGCTCTCAGTTCCTTTCAGTTTGAAAGGAAGGAGATTGAGCAATTTGTCACCCACCGCTTGTTGAGAAGAGGCCTTTGCTGCTTGATGGTTAAGTCCTTTCTTGCTGGCCTTTCTTATTTCTGAATCTCTTTTTCATTTCAGCAATGATGCTTTTCTTCATTCCTCCTCCTGCCTTTTTTTTATCTTTTCCTTTTTCTCTGCTTAACTCCTTTCTTTACAAGATATGGCTTTATGTGTGTGTGTGTGCATGCACATCACGGAGAATTTAAGTGAAGTATAAAGTCTGCTTCCACTAGACACCTACAGACTTTGCTGCTTACCATTTTTTTCCCTCTATGACTCCATAGAGTTACATGGTCTACTATCAGTCCCTGACTAATGAGACTGATCATGACACCAAAGCAGCATGCACAGACTCTTGCTAGTATTTTTGTCTCTAGTTGCATGTATTTGTTATTTCCGTTCTAAGAGCACCTTCCAAGGTACAGTTTCTTTGAAAATTACTGATGCCAATGAATTATGTAAGCAGTGATTTGTTTTGCAGCTATACTGAGTCTTCTGCAAATAATGATGAGAGTGATTAATATTCAAGTTCTTGAATTTATTAGGAAACTTGCCTTGGTCATAGGAAAACTTTCACCCGGTGACAAATTTGCCTATATATCTACAGACAGCCCTTCCTATGTGCCCCAAAAGACTGAAAAGTCTGCCAAGGTAGGAGCTAAAGCTACCCAGAAGTCTGGTCCTCCATATTCCACTGAAGTCATTCTTTGTTCCTGTTGTCACACTCCACATCACGGCCATTTTCCTCAGTGACAAGATTGGTGACTGCAGTTTGGTTCTGGGAAGAAAGCCAGGTGCACAGACTCTATTCTGTGTACAGCCACACAACTATTTATTTTTCAAGTGGTTGCCCCATGACAGTTCTTCATGAATAGAAAGATGCAATGAGGAGACTCTCATGGTGATGAAGCCTGCAGCACTTCAGCAGTGCTTCCACAGCTTATGGCTAAAGGCAGATGTGGAGAACCAAACCTTAGGTATATCTCCCTAATAAAGTGAATTGTAATGCAGCACTGTCACTTGCTGTCCCTGGTCCTTTCAGGGACTGTATTTCTTTCTTCTAGAATGATGCAAAAGGCTATCTGAGAGTAACTGCTCAAAGAGCTCTTTGTAACCTAGGGTATGAGAGTAATCTGTTCCTCCCTGCCACCCCCACCCCTTGAGGCAGCTGGCCAGGAAGCATATCACTTTATTGCAGTTAAAGGGAAAAAACAGGAATGTTTTCAAAACTACATACAGGCTCAGCACTCTCTGGGGCACATGAGGAAGCTGGCTTTCAGCCCCGTGTCTCCCAGGCTTTGCACGAGCTGAGATCTTAAGCCTTTCAGAGGAGTGTGCACAACTTCTCATTTTGTAATGGAGTGTTTTTAAAGCAGTCACTGTAGCAAACGAAGCCCAGCCCTCACCTTGCAGACCTTATAACCGGAGTATGTGAGGAGAAAATGAGCAGATGTAAAACCAAAGGTAGCAAGGTACAGAGCTTGTTTGATGCATTAGGAGAAGAAAGAGGTAGATGAGTAACAAAGCGTATGTGAAAATATAATAGAGGTGTTAGGTCAGCAAGATAATTTTTACTGCAATGCATTAAATGGTTTTGCATGGGGAGAAAGTGGATTTGTTGAAACCAGGAAGAGGAAGCTTCAGTTGTGGATGTGTGAGGCAATGAAAACCTGAACCAGAGCTTTACCAAAGTAAAAAGGGGCAATATACAGGAAGAACAACATCATTTGTGTGAAACAGGATGTCTCCTCTCCTGCCAGCTGTGCGTGTTAAAGAGAACACTGCTTTTTGCCATTCACAGGTTACTCCTCTTACAAAATTACTGAACATTTCCATGCTTGTCATTATTTAGAAATGGTTACAATTAAGCTAATCTAATTATTTCAGTTCCCTCTATTTTGGTTCCTCTTATTCTTGAAATTAGTTCCTCTGCTAGAAGCTGGAAGCTTTTGCAACTTTAGTTTCACTCATTATTCCCAATATAACCATTATGTCAGCATAAAAGTCCTCCCACCTTGCACAGTATTTTTCTATAGTTCTGCCTGAGGCCATATAACCTGAAATCCTGTGAGAAGATTTTTTTGTTCAGGAATCTAAAACTTTTAAGACTACCCAAACTGTGTTCCTCAATTTTTATCCTCTTCTTTATTTCCCTACTAAAAGCAAAAGCTCACACAACTGTTGGGCTTTTTTAATTAACCTTGATCTAGCTCCCACTAGCATTTGTAGTACTTCCTTTCATGTCAGAGAGCCTGATCTGAGTAACATTAAAGCCTTCATAATACCAAATTTACTTCAAGAATCCAAGTCTGGTGTAATATGAGCAAAACCTAATGCTTGTTATGAGCCATAATGGTAATTTTTGTAAGAGACACTCTTAGATTGTGGGTTTTATTTTTATTTCATTTTTTTGTTATATTCCTACAGCTAATATCCAGGTTTGCAATGAAAAAAATCCTCTCTGGAACCATGAGAAATTGTTTAAACTTTCCACTACAGAATCCCATAGAGAATCTTAACTATAGAATGTTCCCATACTGTACAGAAGAGATGTTTTCCAGTGCAGCAAATGTTACTGAGGATTTTCCAAGTGTAGTTTTTACAATCTCTGTTTGGCATAAATTGTAGTTATGTTGGATTCATCTTTATTATATGTAACCTACAAAGAAAGAAAGAACCCCTCTGGTCTGAAAGCACAAGGGGAGGTAGGGAGGTGGCAGGGGATGTCACACCCGAGGAAGATGAGTAGCCAGAGGAACTGTAAGCACCGGGAGACAGCTGTCTCTCCCTGAAGGGCATCAGTGCTGACAGGAGCCAACACCCAGGTTGTCCCAGGGGAGAAAGGTATGATGCCTTTGGCTTTTGTTTGGTTTAGCAGTTTGTTTCCTTAACAAGATGAG
Organism: Chloroceryle amazona; assembly: GCA_027560015.1. Lineage (NCBI taxonomy): Eukaryota > Metazoa > Chordata > Aves > Coraciiformes > Cerylidae > Chloroceryle > Chloroceryle amazona. The sequence goes on along the minus strand of JANHFX010021299.1, from coordinate 27,101 downwards.
AACGGAAGTCAGCCTTGGGCCAGGAATGAAATAAAAGGAATGTTTTGTATTGCTTTTCCTTCTCAGAAAGAAAATCTTCCAGGTTGTGCTGATGTTTTTGTTGGTGAAAAGCACAGCTGTGGAAACCCAGTGACTGCAGGGGAAAAGGGAGTAATCTGAGGAAGGTGCAAGATAGTACAAGACAGCCTTGCTGCTCCTCTTGTTACGGGGCCTGAGACTGAGGATCCAAATTATGATACTATGACAGTATTCGTAAAAATATTTAGTAGGACTGACAGATGGGGCTGTGGAAGTGAAGGTAACATATAAGGGCATGCCTTTAAGCTATGGTCTGAAGTTTCTTTCTTGTCTTCACAGGCAATACAAGTCTGGGCAAGGTGAATAAAGCTGAGTCTGTGATTCTGCAGTTGCTCTCTACTGACACAAGCACGGGCTGCTGTCAAAGAGAGAGAGCTACATGTTTTGGCAATAGTCTGCCCTTAGACTTGCTCAGGCCCATCAGGGAGTTATGCCTTCTGTTAAGTCAGGCTTACTTGTTCACAGAAAATAGGATGTTACTCTGATTTGCATGTAAGAAGCAAAACCACAAAGGTAACATTTTATAACTCCCTAAGTATATAGGTAAGAGATCTAGGTTTTAATTTTTTTCAAAAACACTAAGGTGTTGGAGGCAGTCTTATCTTACCTGCTACACCCAATTCTTACATAAATTCACTGGTGAACATCAGCCATCATAACAGCAAAAAGAGGGAGGAAAAATGATACAGGCAGGTTTGATTAGCCATGGGAGCCTCTTGCTACCAAGCACTTGCTGTGCCCAAGAGAGCAATTTTTCTATCCCCCGAGGATGTGTGTTGGAGCAGGCCAGGTGCCTGGATGTGATGGTAGCACCACCTGCCCCAGTCCTTGCTGTGTTCTGGCAGCAGGATCCAGCTGTATGCTGAGCTCCAGCCTTTCTTTCTTTCCTGACATCGGTGCTCTGTGTGCAGGAAATAGGGATGTGGAACCTCAGCTCCGTTAGCTGCTGCTGGTCCCCAAAACATTGTCCTGTCACTGTGTTGACTCTAAAGGTCACACCTTCATGGGCATGGCACTGCCGGCTCAGATGCCCAGACTTCAGGAGAGGTACAGAAATTAGTTCTATAATTAGCAGAAGAGAGGTACAAATCCCAGGGAAATTAGCCAAAATCATTCCGGATTACTTGCGTGTACTCCACTGCATGAGCTTTTCATCATTTTGTAGGGAATTCAGTGAATTTAAATCAGACTGAGGAAGGTATTTGTTCTCCTGATCTTTACATGCAGTTTCTCTTCTTTCTTGAAATGCAGTCTCTTTCTCCCATACAACCAGTTTCCTTCTAATCATCCATGCACCCCCCACCTGCCCTTTTTTCTCCTGGTAAAGTCCAGTCCTCTTTGATGGTATCTCCTTGACCATCTTCTTCAGGCAAACGCTTGAAGTGATGCCTCCAGCTGATGTGCTCTTTTGGGAACAGCCTCTCAACCCAGAAAGCATTCTGCCAGGGCAAAGGACAGGTGAAGGTGTACACACTATTGCTAACTGTCCCAAATGTACACAATCTGTGACTGGCTGGGGTTTTTTTTCTTACACACCCCCCCCCACCATTCCATTGTATAGATGTTGGTGTTTATCCCTGATAAATACTTTTCTTTGTTATCTGCCCATCACACAGGTAGACGTGTGAGTAGACAGCATGCAGCAGTATCATTAGGCACAGCACCATAAATGTAAGCAAACTGGGTCACCACAAAGGAGTGTAGGTCTCTGGCTTTGAAGTTTGCAAACACAGTACATATGAGAACCATAGGCACTTAGGTGTTCCCCGTTTGTGGTGGCTGACTTGGTGAGGTTTCAAACAAAACAGAATGCATCAATATTCTGGCTCTTCAGCTCTACTTCACTACACAAAGTGATAGTGCTTTTTCCATCTACAAAGGAGAATAAAACGTTTTTGTCCCCCTTTACAATTTTCTTTTGTGGTGATGCCTGAAAAAGCACTGATAGCAGGCCACATACCACGGTACTGCCTACCTCGCTGATCTCTCCTGTCTCTTGTTCTCGCCATCTGTTGATTTCTGTTTCATGAAAGGTGTGAAGCAGAGATTATCCATGTACAAAACCCAGCAGAGTATGGCTTTGATCTGTGACCAGCTCGTATTATTAGACTCATTAATAATAACATGAAGTTCCTTCAGCACAGGTTTGGTTTGTGCATTACTGTCCCCAGGGGGAGAGAGCAGATAATTTCCCCAGTGTCTAAAGAAGGCTGTTGCTCAACTGTGCACAGATAGCATTCCTCTTTTCTTCCTGACTCTCCACTTCCATGAAACATGCTGAAAGGTAATGTAGATGAGACTTTTCCATCTCTGTCAAGTTGAATTGCAGCTGGCCAGATGTTCAGAATGATGAAGATGGGAACTGAGAAATACCAGAATGATGAATTGTGTTTTTCTTTCAGATCTGCTAGGCTAAAAAGGGATTTCTTTATTTCCAATTAAGGAAAATCAAAACTGGGATGATACCACAGCAAGCAGTATGCAGAGTAGTGCAAAACAGGCTACAGAGCAAAAGAAAGGCTGCTTTATTAAGCTGTAGTTTTAATGCTGTCCTAGGGTGTGGGACTTGGTTGTTTTGATTTGTTTGGGGTTCTGGGGGTCGGATGTTTTTTGAGTGCTGTGAGAATGGCTGGGAATTATTTAGTACTAGGATGTAGGCACCTCTTCAGCTTTCCTGCACTCCATAATGCATTGCAGTAGTGCAGCTTCTTCCTAACGGGGCAAGATAGAAAAGTGAACACACACATACAAAGCCTGATCTTCTGTAAGTGGGAATTTAAGCCATTTCTTCCTATGCTTCTTCATGTGAAGTCAGGTCCATGTTTCTGAAAGTCTTGTGCTTCATATAACATCTTAAAGTATCTATAGCCAAAGCTGTAGAGACCATCCTCACCATCCCAAATCATCATCCTCATGAAAACCTGCTTCAGTCTATCACAGGTTGCTGTCTTCATACTGAGCTTTCTTGGAACAAAAATCTAGAGGAAGTAAAATGGAATTTCACTGTCTCCACTTTTTTTCCCAGCTTCTAAGAAACAGTTGCATTGCAGGACAAGCGTTTCAGCAATTTAAAATCTGGTTTTTGAGCATGCTGAAGGATGTGCTTTGCTTCGTGAGAATGTACTTCAGGTTGCTCATGCAGAGATGGGAGATAATTCACACTGTCTCATAGTCTGCAATGCTAATTGAGCAAATGCTGGGGAGAAAGGACAGTGTCTTCTGATTTCTGGCTGGCTAACTGGCCATGGGGTAACCAATCGAGTAAAGAGATAACAGTAGGTTTTTATCTTTGTTAATTTGGGTGTAACAGGGTTGAAACAGGAAACATCTGAGCATAATCTTGCCTTAAGTGCATAGCAACCATTGATATTCACATTGTGTCCTGGGTTTGTCATCCCTGCTGCAGTGCTACTGGTGACAGAGCAGCAGCACCTCATGTCCCTCTACAGCAGCTGCAGCATATGCAACAGCAGCCAGCAGCACTGCAACATAAATGTGTCCAAAAATCATACTTCAGTTTAATTACCTATGAAACTTATTCTGTAAAAGAGGGGAAAAGAATTCACTCTTGCTCTCCTCAAGTAGATCAAATTTCAGTAGTAATCCTGAAAGTTCCCTCCCCTTTGATATAACAAATGCAGGAAAGGCCTGGGTAGTCACTAAATAAAAGTTGTCTGCTGGTGGAAGGAGCTTGGTACTGCAGCAGAGATTAAATGCTCTAATTAAAATGTCTCAAGCTATTAGAATTTTCCATTATGAAAACAGAATGTTTGTTTGCCTCACAATTATGATGTTATCCTGACTCATCTTGTATATCACAAATGTGGAATTTAATTAGGGGGCTGGAATTTAGAATGTGGTGTTTTATGCAATTCTTTTCTGGAAACATGGGGAAAAAAAAGAGAACTGACCCTTTAAAGGTCCTAAAATTTATTTTCACTTCTTTCATATTGTATCCCCCTACCTGACATTTCCCCCCCTCATCTTAAAAGAAAAAAAAAACACATCTGGATTTCTTATCTTCCTTCTGAAGGAAGCTCTAGGAGCAAATAAAGGGCTTAAAATCTCTACTTGCAATACAATTCTTCCTATTTCCTGGGTGTAGAGATTTGTACCATTGGCTGGATTTTCTCTGAGCAACTCATTCCAGTTTGCTCTCAGATGGAAGAGGTTCTTTTGAAACAGAAAGCAATGTTTCTTTTATTTCTTTCTAAATATTTCTTGCAGGTCATACTTCTAAATTATGTAGGCAGATTTCCACAGCAAAGGTAGAGCATATCAGGAATCAAAATCATGGAAAATTGTATTCTCTGCTGGGTGGTATCTGGGCACATTACTATTTAATATAAAGGCAAGAAGGTAATCCAGTCCCAAGCACTTAAGATGTCCTGTTGAGAAGAATGGCAGAACTGAAGAATAAAGAATCTGTTTGATGATTGTCTTTTCACCTGCAATCTGCTGTACAAAATCCTCTCACTGCCTATCGTCTTTTCAGGGTTTATTACAGATATATAGATAGATATAGCGTGTCTATACACATAGAAGTTTGTAAGGTATTGAAGTAGGCACTAATTGATTACTGCAATGTAGTAACTGAGCACATGAGAAGGTATTTTCACTCCTTTGTGTGCAAAGCTCCCTTGCGTAACCAACAGAGGGGGCCTTTTGTAGAGAGGAATAGAAGCCACCCAGGTTTAGACTGCTTTGCAGAACTGTCTTTCAGATGAGCCCTTTTCTACCAAGAGCCCAGCCTCCTGATTTTGACACCACGATTAAGTCTCCAAAATTGGAATACACCTGGATAAACATCTGTATAAGCAGACACTTAGGTGTGTAAGCCTGCGTACGTTGAAACTAATTCTGAGAAAAAACTCTCCTGAAGCAGGCACTGCTTTTTGTAAAGCTTATTTCACACTTCACAGTTCACTTCACCTGAAACCACCTTTTCCACACCTTTTATGTGGTTGTTATTCACAGAAGGCTGTTCTGGAACTAGGCTATACCTGAATGGCAGAACTTGGGCATGGTCCCATGCTCTCAGACTTAAGTGCACATCCATTCACATCCCACCTTATGTCAACCTACACAATGTGGATTTACAGCTTAGCTTCTGATGCAAGATTTTTGGCACGTTTATGATTTGAGAATAAATTTGCTAATATTTTTTGTGTGAAAGAACTTGATCTGCATTTGTAACTTCTCAGAGGAAATAGTAAACATATTTGTTATTAAATGTGGAGATACTAGACTGTTATTTTTTGTCTGCATTTATTTATTTTTCTAGGGGGTTTGGGTTGGGGGATTTTGTTGTCAGTGATTTTTATTTTTGTTGTTATTTATTTTTAATGTATGCATTTTTTTTATCCTATTTGTATGTTCTGTTTGGAAGAAAGAGTCTTCACTTGCCTGCTACCAAATTGTCATGGAGCTCATTACCTCCGATGAGATACGCAGCAGCATGGAATAATTAAACTTCCTGCTGGCAAGTGGGAAATCTCTCCACCCCGTTCCTTCTGATTTGCCGTTGACTAGACACATTTCTCTTTGCTACATGGGTGGTATTTCATCCCCTGAGTGCAGCGTGTTGCCTTATCCTGGACGAGGCAGTGATTTCTACAGCACTGTTTTCAAAACTGTGCTTGCAAGACAGAAAATGTTATCTTGCTATTGTTGAAGGAAGACAAAATTTTACCTGTGCAAATCCTTACTAGGTGGCAATAAAATCTTTTTTTTCTGCCTGTAGGAATTAATTTCCCTAATGTAATTTCATTATTAGTACTTTCTAAGGAAGTTGCATTGCTTTGTTTAAACATAGTGGAGTGCTTAATCATACAAGAATCTAAGCCAGAGATTTCTAGTGTAACCCACCAGGTAAAGATAGCTCTTGGGAGGCTTCACAGAGACTCAGGAGTTAATTCATGCTGAAACAAAGAGGAGTAACAGTTCTATTATAAGGTTTTTGCCTTAGTTACAAGTAAAAAACATTGGTGATCTTTAAAAAAGAAAAAAATACAACAACAAAGTGAAAAATAAAAAGACTGCCGGTCAAAGTAAAATGCAGCCTACTATGGCATTAGTTTTATTTAGTAGTATCCAGTCACTGCCTGGGGGTAACTGGCTTTTTCCTACAGCAATTTTTCCTTCTTTCCTTTTTGGTCATTTGAATGTTTATGAACATGGGACACCTTGTACACTTAAATGTGTGAGAAGCACTGCATGGGAACCAACAGCACGTGCTTACTCACATCATCTTCATAACATTGTCCCCTAGGTTTGGTCAGAAAGAAAAACAAGGGGAATGTCATTCCTCAGCTACTATAGGCCAGTCTCTGGGGACTTATGGTTCTTTTTCCCTGCTCTGTTTCTGTGATTAATTAAAGCAAATCATTAAAACTATTAGCAAAAAACAGTCTTAGTATAGTATCTCCCCCTCACTGGGCAAGAAAGTCATTTTCCCTTCTGTGATTTCTCACTCTGACCCAATTTTCTTTCTCCTGTTTTTGTCTGCCAGGAATAAGAGAGGAGAATGTGTGGTCTGGAGTTCCTCTGTAGCAGAGAAGGGAGGATTAAACAAGGGTCTCCCTGATCCTGAGGGTACTAGCTCTTCCCGCACTGCTGGAAACACTGCACTGCCTTGTGACTCTCCACTCCCAGCTGAAAAAGACTTGTTTGTTGGTCAGCCTATAAAAGAAAGACACTGACACCATTCCCCTCTGGAGAGCAGATAGAGGTATGTTCTTGAAAATCCCTGAGGAAAATTCTACTTATCCATGTCAGCTTTGCCTTCTGATGCCCATAGGCATTTTCCTGGGGAACACAGAGTACCACCCAGACCCTGCCTGGGGCTACTGACTTCAGCTTCGGTTGCCTCTCCATAAACCCCAGAGGCAACTTGCACAAAACAGAGCTGCCTGTGTCCTGCCTGGGCTCTATTTCCAGTGTCACTGACAAGGATACACCCACCAGCAATGGGTCACCTCCTTGTCAGGCAGGACTGTAAAGGCTGCAGAGCCAAGCCCTTTAAGCTGAGTCCCTTCAGCACTGCTTACTGAGCATGGCCCAGATAGACCTTTGGAGGCATCTGTGGCACCAGGCTGTGGATGCAGGTCTGGTATCAGTGTGTTGTGCAGAGCAAGTGAGCTGCTCTGCACTCGACCTCTGCTCGTTCAAGAAGACCTCATTCGAATTGGGAACAGTAAAATCCATTGTCAGCAGTTGCACCACTTTTTCTTTGCCTTTCTGTCCTGGTGGCTTCTCTGAGAGCTATGCAGCTGAGAATTACGAGGCTAACAGGGTCTAGCTTTCACCTACTGTGATATCACTGACAGATAATGATGATAAAGGAGGTGTTTAATCTGGGGAAGTTAACTTTTGCAGCTAGGCTTTTTTACTAATTTATTTCTCCATTACTGCATGCCAGGACAAATTACGCCCTGTTCATGTCCCCAAACTTCTTGGAAGTGTCTAGAAAAAGACTATGCATGCCTCTAGCTTCAGGGTAGATCTGTGAATAGGCAAGAAAACAATCAAGGATAGCACTGTGAAAGTTCTACCTCTACAGAGTGTGCCATCATCTTATTTAATCAGAGGCTGTGGGGTTTTTTACAAAAAAAGTTTTCATTTTGCATAAAATAAACTAAAGATTTCAACCTTAAGTAATCCTCAAGAATCTTGCACATTCTTTTCCCACAGAACTGCATGGCTTTGCCATTTTTCTCGGTAACAAGCCAAAGCATAAGGTCAGTGAGAATATTTTATGGTCATTGCTGTAACACTGTTCACAAAGGCAAAAGGCAGCTTGAAGAACAGGATGGGTTACGGTGTGTCATTGGTTGATTCATGTAGAACTTTTCTTGTATATAAATGACTGCAGCTAGCATACAACTTTACTGATTCTAAAATAAACCCCAAGTGAATTTCAGTGTGCTGTTGGCATGGGGCACAGTTATTATTCCAATGCTCTTGATTTAAATCTCATTTTTACACCATGAGGGAATTTTCATGTAGCATTATTTTATTACTCTTGACCTTCTAAAACCAACATGGGACGATGACAAATGACAAATAGAGTATCTCTCAGATCTCAAAGATGATTCCTTAAAATATGAGCCAAGACCTACTTTTTGCAAACATCAGGACAGAGATAAGCAGAAAAGCAGAATTTTAATGAGGTTCATGCTGCCCCAAATGCCTCTTTTTATTGTTTTTACCCAGTCTTTGTGCCACTCAGTAGTGTAGAATTGGGGTTTCCAAATTATTGAAACATAAAAGAAAACAGCAAATGCTGCTAACTGTAGAGACATGGAGAAACAGTGAGCCATGATGGACCGTAAGACCATTGAAAGCATAGACATCGACAGCACAGGCAAGCTATGGGTGATGCAAAGAGGACATACCACCCCCCTGACCCATCTGAGCTGCTGCTAAACTTCAAGATCCATTTGCTGAAATATCTGAACTGGATCTTCAAAACGTTCTGGTCGCAGTGAAATCCCAGCATGTTTTCTCTCAATTTCTGACTTTCATGGCTATAGAGAAAAATGCATTACTGTGTCTAGAGGAAACTCTAGAAAAGCACTGTATGAACCCAAATTTTCACTATTTCTCAAAACTAGATTTACTTTTGAAGCTTGGAGATTGAAGATTGCAATTCTGAGTGATGTCTACAAACCTTAAAAATTCCAAAGTGCTTTAAAAATTGTAAAGGGAAGGAAAGTTCAAGGGAAGCAATATCACTAAGTTCTCTCATGGAAATTCACGTACAATTTTGGTAAACTTCTCACTTGAACAGCTGACAAGGTATTTAACCAGTTTGTATCTGATACATTCCTTCTGTCAGGACGAATTTCATTGTTTATTATTTTTAAGTACTGATGATACTGGCATGTATATAAAAGGATTAGGCACAACTACGCTTAAAACTTCAGCGGAGATTCCAACAGCGAGGAGTGTAATGTGGACTCGAAGGCATGCTCGTGTACACAGAGTTTCACATTTTCTAAAACTGTTTTCCAAAGCATATTCAAAGGTATAACTTTGAAATTGAAGCCAACTCTTGGGCAATACTACTGAGGTAGTTATCTAGCTGTCTATCAGCACAAGATACTAAACGAACCTGGCAAATAAGACAGTGATGAGTAATAAGATTATGAGGAAAGTTAAGGACAAAACATTCAACTTTGTAACCTCCCTCACTCAAAAAAAATAAATAAATAAAATAAATCCCTTTCTTTGCAATCCTGCTACAGCTAACTGTTATTTACAAAAGGATTTTAGAGTTTCTCTTTGTGGTGCTTTGGGTGTTGATTTTTTTTTTTTTAATTGAAATCACTGTAAATTGAACATCAGTGAGCCTTCAGTATAAAAGAAGTTAGATAAAATGATAAATAAATTTAATTTTAAATAATGTATTCCTGAGCTAAAGTGGCTCTTTAACAGAAAATAAACGAGAGCTCAAAAGATAAGGTGTTAGAAATGTAAGAGAAAATAATCTTATGAGGAACTGAAAGCACGTAATTGACCTTTGACAGGTACTCAGTATTCAAAAAGCTGTGGATTATCTCAGTGTTCCAATGAATGGAACAAAGAAAAGAAACTCTCACTGGATATAATTGTCATTTATTCTTTGCCCATAAATTAATTTCTTGGGATTTTTCTCCAGTACCAACTTCTGTTAGGAGCAGATTGCTGGGGCTGATTCTGGCTGGTAAGTCACATTAGACCTGCTGTGCAAGTAACTGTAAGGTGAAGTAGATACAGAATAGGAAACAGAAATATTTCTCCCTTCAAGAAACTGGTTACAGCACCACCATGTGTTTTAGGTACTTCTTGTATTCCTGCTGTCCTCATAAGATGCCCCGGTTCAGCCACAGGAAAGAAGACATCCCAAATGACCCATTAGCAAAGAGAGAAATTGGGAAACACGTACGGCAGAAAACAGGATCCCACTGGCCCTTTTATATTTTTTGTGCTTTCTAGAGGATTCACATCAAAGGGAGTTTTGCACTGAAGGTATGTTTCTTGTTTCTATAAAACCTTCTTTGTGAGAATGCTACTAATCTTTCAATACCAAGGAAACTTTTCTTTTTAAGTTCTGGCCAGTGATCCAGTTTGTTCCATCTCTGTTCCAATAAAGTTAGTCTTCTGAAGTCCTCAAGTGCACAAACAAGATAGATTGTAGTAAACTCTCTAACAGCAGACTCTCATTTCACTGGAGTCACAAGCAATATATTTTTATCCATACATCCAGCAGCTAAAGGCTCTGATATGGTAATTTTTACCTCCTTTACTTCCTTTTCTCCTCCTTCCATTGTATTCATCTCACTGTATTTAAAACAAGAGACACGAGGCTGTGTACCTGTGTTCATACTGCAGAGCTGAAAAGCACAGGGGCTGTACCCACTAGAGAAAACAAGAGACTAGGGTTGGTTTAGGCTGGTCTAGTTTATCAGGAACAGCAGCTGAGAAGATAACTGGTCTAGAGAGGACCAGTCAGGCTGCTCTCATCAGGACAGTTTGTTGGATCGGGTTTGCGGTTATCACTGGTTTTTTAATTGCCTTGTAAGAAGCATCCACAGCTATCATGGACCCCTTGTAGTCAGTTGATTAAACACAGTTTCTAGTTGTTAATGTGATATCCTTTCACTGCTTTCCGTTTCCCTGTCAACTCAGAATTCATATTTTGGTAATACTTTCAAGTCCTGTCTTCCAGGGGCTCATACCCATTTATTTTTTCAAAAGATGCTGAGTCATATTAAAGTTTGAACAGCTCTTTTGTTCCCCAGTACCTAAGTTGCTCTTGAAAACTTTAAGCTGTAACTTGTTAGATAAAAAAAAAAAATAAATAAAAAAGGCAAAGTTTATAGTGCGGTTCTAACAACAAAAAAAAAAGAAAGAAAGAAAAGAAAAAAGGGTATTGAAATTGCAAATGTTGACATTCATCCTCTCAAAGAAGCAGGATTAAAACACAAATGGGCCTGAGGTCTGTGTAAGCATTGCAATCAGAACATTTATAATTCAATCACAGCTATGGTGCAGAAAATTTCATCACAAGTAAGAATGGGAATACTGAAGAAAGTATTCTAATTTTCTAATACCTCGTGTAATACAGAAGCAGCCCATGGAATGCACATCTGAGGCTGCATAATCCGGGAATTACCTAAAGAGACAATGGCAGCAAAGCTCGTTTAATTCAAAAAGCTGAGTGCTCAAAGCACACAAAAACCACTAAGGACGTGCTACAAAAGATGAAGTGAACAAACTGCTGGCCATGTAATTATTCTCCCAGCAGGCTCATCAAACAATTCCCAGCATGCCATCCTGCTTCTTCTGGGGATATTTTGACTAAATCTAACAAAGTAATGGTTGCAGTCACCTCCTTTCACAGTCACTTGCGATACAAATTGGATGCAGTTTCAAGTCCTTGAAGAAATTGATGGTTCTCATCAGCAGTATTTGACTATCAGATGCAAACCACCTGGCAGACAGGCAAACTTTTTGAAGGCAATTGGGAAACACATCCATTTTTTTTTCTAGACTGAGAAACCTCAGGGAAGAAGTGTGCTGAAATATGCACCTTTGATATGTCTCTTTTTAAGAGGAAAGGGATTTTTTTTTTAATATAATTTTAGGTTATTTTAGGAAAAGGTATCAATGCTTTTGGAAACTTCTCCAGTAAATCACTCATTTTACTCTTCCTTAGCATAGGCATCATCTTTGTCCTCATTAGCAATAAGCAAGTTGAGCAAAACTAACTTCAGAAGCTCTCTCAAGGCACTTGTCCATTCATTACACCTTTTAATCCTAGTCATAAGTATTTATTGTTTTAAGAATTTGCTTCCAAAACTGAGCTAGAACTCAAAGCTTAATCACCACAGTTCTTTAACATGAAAATGTTTTTCAGCTTTAACACCCTTTGGTGAGGCCTGAGCTGCTGATAAAAATGTTTCTTTCACCTTCTCCATTGCAAACCCAGAAAGTAACCTAGAAACAGAAATTCCCAGTCTTTCACATCCCTTGGCATCCCAGCACAGTTTTGATAACTGTAGACATGTTTTATGTCTGAGCAGTATATAACAGTGGCAGTGATTTTAGCAACTTTTTGGTTTTTACTGTAGAAAAGCTGTAACATTTCCCAGAAGAGTAGCAGTGTGATAAAGTTGCAAGGTGAGGGGTGATTTCTCTGTCTTTTTGTATACTATCAGACATAAACATAAAGCAGTCTCCTGACTCCTTTAGGTCATAAGAAGTTGAAAAAAAAAAATATAAATCAGTTGCCTTCCTCGATGTACAAAAGTCTGTTAGTCTATACTAATAATCAGCAGTACAAGTTCACACAGCTCTTAGTTTTTCTGGATTTGAATGAGGAACATCTTTGAAATTTGCTTTTACTGCCAGATATGAGCTTCAGAGCACCTCAACTTCAGTGTCTCAAATAGAAGGCTGCCTGCCTATCTGTTACTGGAAGAGTAGAGGGTACTGCCTAGGCTGTCTGGGTAAGATCATGGTGATGAAGATGGAAGGTTGATCCGTTCTCACAAGGAAGCTGTGTAACTGAAATCAGTTACCCCACAGAGAAAAATAAACATGATTCACACTGTGTGCACTATCACACACAGTATCACCCCTCTGCTGATACTTTTGTGTGTGGGGAAAGTTATGAATCTCTTGGTATTTCTGATTGCTTCACAAATTCATGTGCTTCAGGTGAGAAAGGACCATTAGCCTCTCCTCCTTCTCTCTTGACTGTGCCTCACATGGGTCACAGCATCTCATTACCAGTGCAGCAAGGCGTATAACTTGCAAGTTAGGAATAAGGACAAAATAAATTGGCTGGAATGAAAGCCCTGGGGTGTTTCCTCCTGTTTTATCCCCAGAGGGCAGTAGGAGCATTTTTAATAACTGCCCACCCAGCACTGGCAATGAGCCCACCCCTGTTCCGGCCCAGGAAAGAGGCCTTGGCTTCTAGAAATATTGGCTTGGGAAAAGATGATGAAGTGGAAAATGTTATTTCGGATCACTGAATCCTCATAAAGCAGAACTTTTCAGTTTTGTTTTTATGGGTTTGGTGTTGTTTTTTTTTTTCCTTGACTAGACGTGGTTTACAAGCTGAAAGAACCAACTTGCCTTTGGAGAAAGCTGTTTTCATCACTGGCGGCAATTCAGAATGTTAGACTTATTCAAAACATGACATTTGCATGTCTAAGTGGATAGATCGGTTCCAGTGTGTGAGTTAGAAAGTCTGCTCTCATCTGTCGTTGAGTTTATGGAAGTGTATGTTATTGGAACAGGGCTAGCCTGTGTGTCAAGGTCACAGCTAGCACAACTGCACCATGGTCCCAGGTTTTTTGCTGTCCATAAAAGTGGAGATTTGATGAATTCAGGAGAGTCAGGATTCAGCAGCTGCTCCTTCTGCTCAGTCCCCAGCAACTTGTGTCAGTAGGTATAGACACCATGGGTTCAGGCTGGACACGTTCTTCTGTAAGGAATGCCAAGTGTGCAGATTACAGTGGTGATGAAGGGTGTGAGAAGATGAGTCCTCACCACCTTCCTCTCACTCAGAAGGACCCAGCCCCACTCCATCTCTGCCGGCTGCAGCTGAAGGCAGAGACAATCCCTCCATCTTTCCCGCCTTACAGTTGCTCCCGTCAGGTCCCGAAGGTGCTGACCCACTGTTTGATCTGAAAACTTGTGGTTTTAGATGAGGTCTGTGAAAAAAGAGCATTCCTTTTCTTTGGGGCATATGTTTCCCACTGCACATCTCATTACAGCCTGGTCTGTTTAAACATCAAACGTGCTTGTGTAAATATATACAACGAGGGTAAGTGATTAGAATAATCTAATGCAAATTTCAAAGACTGAGCAGATCTGAGAAATCAACGCTGTCATAAGTTTTATTTCCACAGCCCGAATGGAAATAATTTAACTAAAATACAGGTTGTGCTTCAAAGAAAAGCAGTGTTGAAATTCTAAGAGGATTGCTGGGAGGTGGGGAGGGGAACACAGCGTGGGGGGGGTTGGGGAGGTGGTGTGAATGCTCTTTCCCCTGTCGCAGATGCATTTTATTTGTTCATAAACGCCTTAAAAATGTAATAACGTCTCGGCGAGCAACGAGACGCTCTTTTCCATTAAATTTTGCCGTATCCTATTTTCACACATCCTCATTCGTCCCCTGAACCTGACTCCAGCTCGCCGGGCAGACCCCCTGCGGCCGTCACCCCGGGCCCTCTCCGCGGCTCCGGCTGCGGCCGCCGCAACCGCTGAGGGCGGGAGCCACCTAAAGGCGTCCCCGGGAAGTGAACTCCTGCGGGCAGCGCTCCGGCCTCAGCCAGCCCTTTCCTGGAGGAAAAGAACCCTCTTCGGCAAGAGGAAACCTAGTAGAAGAGCAAAATACGCTGCCCAGATTATCCGGAGGCAAGAAAGGGCGGTGGTGGCTGAGCCAGGTCTTGAAGTGTTTGTGGTCTGAGCATCTGTCCCGTCCCCGACACATCACACAGTCACAGAATGGGCAGCGTTGGAAGGGACCTCTGGAGAGGATGGAGTCCAAGCCCCCTGCTAAAGGAGGTTCACCTGGCTTTGAAAACCTCCAGAGAAGGAGCCTGCGCGTCCCAGGTGTGGCAGAGTGCGTCGCTGCGGAAGGGGACCGTGGAGAGAGGAGAGAAATTGTAGAGGCACCATGGATCTGGTCTTATAGGGATGTGAGGGAGCCTCGTTAAAACATCCACTTGGGATTCCAGATTTCATGAGGTTGCACAGATTTGCCCTGCCAGCAGCAAGCTGCAAGTTGATAAAAAGCTCCTGGGTTCCAGAGCTGTCAGGGCAGAAGTGTCTGCCTTCACATGAGGGTGGTGCGAAGCGGATGGTGCCTCTGGTCCCTGAGCTGGGACTGAGCCTCCCACCTCCTTTCCCTCCATACTATCCACTGAGACCCAGGGCTGCTCCACAGCCCGAAGGGCTCATTTCCTCCAACCCTGTCACTTCCACCCCAATTGCAGTGGGCACCTGGGGTGGAGAGGTGGCACGTTGACGCTAGGAGTATGTCTTATTTTTTTCCTTTTTAGTTCTGAGGACAGGCGTTTTCATGAGACAAAAGGTCAATTTTCAGATCAATAATAGGTGAACAGTTTGAAAATAAGAGCCTTTCCCTCAGAAATGCAAATCATCTGGACTGCTCTCTCCTTTAGGGCTCTAATGATCTTAAAGCACTGTGGTTTAGCTGTCTGCAAAGCAACCACAGCTTGACCTGTGAAGGACAATATCATTTCAAGTGACCTGGGGAAGCAGTAAAAATGCAAAGATAAAAATGGAAAGAAATATTTATTTGAACACTCATGCTTCTGTTTTTATCTGCATCATAGAGATCATCCACCAGTTCTGAATGATCTTTCACTCCCTAGAAACTGCAATGTTCCACTGTAGCAAATGCACAGAGTTTAAGGTCAGTGTCAAGTCATAAAACAGCTACAAGTACAATTTAAGCATTTGCAATTATGGGCAAAACAAGAAAAAAGGCACTTTGTGCTCCATCTGGAATTCTACTCACTCTGTACACAGTGTTAATAAAACACAGATGCAACTCAGGCCAGTGGTAATCGAAAGTCATTACCATCAGAAGCTGTTCAGTGGCCTGTATGAATTGTATTCCGTTGGTCTTAGCCCAGTGCCCATTAGACAGGCATCTACCTAACAGGCAGAGCCTTTGTGTCACTGGCAAGGACCAAGGGTTGCAACACATTTTCTCACTGAATTCCCCTTTTGGAAGTAGAGATAATCACTTTTGGATACTGTGGGGTCCCTCCTCCCCACCACCACTTGTGCTCATAATATTTGTGGTCTCTGAGGGCAGAACATCCATCTGCAGGTTTCTGGGTAAATAACAGAGTGGGCCAACCGAGCAAGCTGTAACTGATGTAAGTGCAGCCAGTGAAAACTATCAGACTGCGTGTTTTATGTGGAGAGGGGTGGTACCTCTTCACCACTTGCCCATCCAGAACCAGGCCCCTGTGCTGATTGTAGTCAAAGGCATTGCTGCAGAGAAAAGACCCAGCGTGCCTGCAAAGCAGCTCTCTGGGTCCACAACATCCAGTATGGTCAGGGCTTTGCTATCTAACAGAGCTCTCAGCAGTTAGAAGAAAAAGATTATTCTCTGCCATGCAAGCTCTAACCTGCCTGTTAGAGAGAACATGGGAGAATGTGAAGCTCAGAGCTTAGTACAGAGGTGGCATCTCCCATTACACTCGCTCTGGTTTGTCCTGCTCTCTACAGCCCAGTAAAGACTTGCATTTGGCATGAGGGAGACATCAGTTTCCAGTCCACGTTTTGCAGGATCACCCTTTCTGAGAAACACAGTCACTGGCTGCCAGTGTAGTGTGCTTTAGCCCTCCGCTCAGCCCCGCTTTCAAGCCTCATTGGATCCCTGTGCTTTGAATGATCAGGGTGATTTTTCTCCTAGTTTCTGCATGGGTATGACTTGTGGCTATCTCATCCGTGCAACGACAGCCACATGTTCTAAAGTACCAGCAGGAACAAGAAAGGAAAGATTACGATCTTCAGAGAACTGTGTCTGTCATTAGCACAGCTGCCACTGTGATAGTACAGGGCTGGTGAGCTTCAAGTTTTCCTGTTAGACTCCCTATTCTTCTGTGATGTGACCTTTTGCACTCAGATTTGTCACGCACCTCACAGGCTGGAAATCATATCCTAAGGTATTAAATCCCCAAGTCCTATCTCAAATAATATGCTTTGTTGAAAAATTTCTCAAAGGCATTTCTGTTAAAATAAGGGAAAAAAAAAAGTAAATTTGTTTTAAAAGGATGTAAGGATCTGGAAACATGTATTTGTTCACTGAGATGCTTTAAAAAGAGTACAAGGCTTAGCAAGTCAAAATAAAATAGGTCTGATTTATACAGTAATACAGTAAAAAGGCTGCAAAAAAGCAAACAATCATTTTATATATGTTTATGCACATTAACTCTCTAAGTGATTATACAGTCTCTAACGTCTAGATTTTCATGGGGTTTTGTAATGCTTCAAAGGAATATAGCTGCAAATAGACAAGTACGAGTTTCATTTCTCTCATTTCAGTAACAGCAAATGCATATTTTTGCTTTCAGAGGCTGCCTCTCCTGTCAGTTGTACTTACATTTTTGCCCGCTTTTATGCTGATAAAATTCCACTGACGTCAGCTACAGCAAACCTTCGTGCTTGATAGATGCACGAGCAAGAGAATCGGGGTCATACTAAACAAACAAATGTCAATCATAAAGGAATAAGTGGGGGTTTTAGCCTGCTCACAGGAAAGGTAAGTAGAAGGGCCTTTGTACAACTTTTCCTCCATGGTCAAAAGAAATATGTGAATGGCTTTAGCTACATAAAAGCTTATTTTTTGCTGCTTTTTTTCCTTGTCTTCTCTTGGAGGAAATGGTGTTGAAAAGGCTAAAGCCACTGACATTTTGGTGTTGTGAGAGTGAGAATGTTAGCTAGAAATTAATGGAAATGCTCCCCTAAGTATATATATGATCCATTAAGTTGTTTTGCAATGCTGAGAAATGAGGCATGGAGTATTTTGTTAAAGTCAACATCCCATAAGGATGAAAGCAAGGTTAAGATCTTTCACTTCAACAGCCCAAGCGCTGCCAGTAAGCATGGAGGTATAAATCCAGCACTACCCTGAATTCACCCTGATGCAGCTGAGGACTAAACCAGCGCCTCTATCCCCAGTTTGGATGTCACTGGGCCACTGTGCCCAACACTCTGAACCAGCCAGTGGCAGCTTGCTGGCCTGTGTGCAGAGAACCTCAGCCAGAAGTGTTGATACAGGGAGCAGTGTAGGCCACCACAGACTCCTCCTGCCCACTCTCGAGTGAGGGGTACCTTACTCGGCGCTAGAAATTACTCTGGAAACACTAGAAATTGCTGACTTTTGTTTTGTTCTAACTGCATGGAGTTGCTCAGCCCTTCAAGAAAGTAACATATCCATTCAGTGAAGAAAGGAGGTCACATTATTATTTATAAAATTCAGCCATTCCCATTTTGCCCACAGCTCTAGCACCGGAGGACAGTATTTCACTCTGTCCTGGCAAAACAGTTCCCTTACCCGTTTTCACCGGTACGTGGCTTGATGTGCTGCTGCATTTCTTCTGCAACAAGCGCCTACCTGGATGCTGTCATTGCATCGCTCAGCAGTTTCTGCTTGCTCTGCCAGGTGTTTAGCTATTCAGTTGATATTCCAGCATATCTTTTTCTGCTTTGCCTACAGACTTGAAGGGCAGGGAAAGGACCTCCCAGGCTTGGCCTGAGAGGGATCTGAACTGGTATTTTCAGGAGTGCTCAGCTACAGCTGGTTTTCTTTGCAAACTTAACTCAAAGGATGAAATAAAGAAAAATAACCCTCCGGGGGGTTCTTTACATTGCATACCTGAAAAGTAAAAAGTTGAAACCAGACATGAAAAAAGTGCCAGCTTCCAGAAGCTGACACTGACAGAATGTGGCTGATCAATGGTGTCTTTTTGCTACACGGGGAGCTTTAACTGAAGCTATTTCCCCTTGCTCTGCTGCCAGGGACAGCAGCAGAGGTCTCTGTGGAGCTCAGGAGGGAAGGTAAAGGAGCCTGGAGGAATTCCTTTGTAGCAGTGCCTACACACCAAGAGAAACCTCTCAGCCATGTACATTTTTTACAGCCAAAAGCTTCGTAAACATTAAAAGCAGGTGGTATGCTGTTGAAAAGAAAGGCACCTTAGTCCTCAAATACCCTTTTCATACTATTCTGTCTCCAGGTTTCGTGAAATGGCAGGGGAGATGAAACACATCCGAACATAGTTAGTTACCTCTCCATCCTTCCCCCTGCATTTGGCATACGGGGATCTAAAAAGCAGCAGAATTAGGAAGCTGTGGTTGCCCAGAGTAAGGGCTCTCTCCCCATTGTCAGTTCAAGAAAAGGTAAGACCTCAGCAGTTTTGCCTTCGTGAGGAGTTCCACCCAAGCACAGCAAGAGGTTTGTGAAGAAGGTTAGTGTGCCTTGACCTGGAATCTCCTGCATGACCCCCACACTACAGTTGCAGAAAGTCTGTTGCTTCCAAATCCTGGCGTGTGCGGTGCGCTCCTGTAGTGCAAACATACGGGTCCTCTGCAGAGCAGCCAGCGCTCCCAGGCTGCAGCAGACTCGCTCTCCTCTGCCCCAGGACCAAGCAATGTGTGCACAGCAAGTGCTGGCCTCGCCTGGCCTTTTTTAGGGGAGGCTTCAGCCTCTGATGTGAGTAGGTCAGGAAGCCACAGTGTCAAATTTGCAACATCAGGCCAGATGTTGCGAGCTGATGTCAGCCCTACTGCACACGAGACTGCTTTAGGGCACCCTGGGCCCATGACCCAGGACTGTGCCACCTTGCACAGACATACCCAAAGGAGCTTTCACCCAACCAGCTCAGGCGTTGCATGCTGCTGAGGTACTTGGGGATCAGGAATCTCATCCACTGGCTTTGGGCTGTTTTTTTACCACTTCACAGTTAGATCAGGTCTGTTTGCACAAGCTAAACCCACATGTGTGAACCATGCAGCAGACACACACCAGTTAGTACCTCTGAGGCAGTGAAGGAGTTATGCTAAAGTTAGCAGGACTGCTGGTGTGACCACCAACCACGTTTAGTAAGGGGTAGAGACAGGGTCCCTGTCATTTCACAGACTTAAAGTAACTCTGTCTTTCCAGTTCTGTCACACACTTTTTGAAGCAATTATTTTAAATTTTTCTTCTGGAAATAAAACAGATGGTTTTAATAACAAGCAGAGCCCTTGGGTGCTGCCTCTTTTTAACCAGATGATAGTGTGGCTAGAAACCATCTCTCAGTATGATAACTTTTGCCTTATCTCTAAAGTAACACATTTGCCTGATCAATCAAATATAAAAATACAATTTAAAATAGCTACATTTTGGGTTTCTCAAATTCACTACATCTTTAGACTGTTACTCTTCTCCCCTAAGCTGCAATATCATTTCAGTTAATAACCTTCTCCTTCACTTTACAGTGTAGTCCCATCAAGATTCTTTTCCTTCAAAAGAAAATTATTTGATTTTTTTGGCTGCTAGGAGGTGAAGAGGAGGAAAAAATGAGTTTGGAGAGGAAGCAAGATTGCTTTCATGTTTTGCTTTTCTTTCTGTGCATATAAAATTTAGACAATGAGTAAACCTTTCCCATCTGTGACTATGCAGGAGGTTACATTGCCTAGAGCAATTGCAATAACTCACTTGCCATTTTTTATGGAACTCTCTGCTTTATTAGTTTTATGCTGATAACTTCATAGTTACTTTGCAGGCATATAAAAAGTAGGTAATTGAAATCACAAAGGTAGCTTAATACTGGAGTTCTCACGTAATTGTCTGGATGTGTCTGAAACTACGTTAATAGTACCTTAGCTCTTTCAACTGGCCAGAGATACAGTTTATGTATCGAGTAACTGACTGGTTTTCATGTAAGTTGGACAAGTGACAGAAGGACCTCTTTTCCTGACAGTGCAAGTGCTGTAATATTTGGGAGCACAAAATTAAGACCATCTGGTCAGAAGCTACTCTGCTACTGACAAAGGAGCAATGGATAAACCCAGAATGCTGATGTCCGGAGCAGTGCTATTAGTAAAAGCAGAAAATTTGACAAATCTGCTGGATCTTCAAAGTGTTCCCGAACTTGGGTTTATTTCTATCAAAAGCTGGTGCTTTCAGGACTTACAGGCACGGATGGAGAACTAGCTGTCACCATTTTGGCCACAATGAAACATTTCACAGTGGCTAACAGAATGCAGGAGTGAAATTAAGGCTTCTCTTTTATGACAGAAATGAGGACCATGGATTTCTGGTTCAGCCAGATCTCAGGATTCATCTGGACTGACTAAGGATGGGATGAAATCCCAACACTTCAGAATACATCGCAGTATACAACAGACCTGGAAATTCCCTCTCCTGGCACCTCTACTTGATCTTCCACATCTTCAAAAGGCGTTCCTTCAGTCAAGCATCGTATCAGTTTCCTCCTCCCTGCAGAGTGTGGCTGTAACAGCAACTGGTTCAGCCAGGGTGCCATAAACTCCCAGTTAAGATGGTGACAGGAGTCTTACTTACGGTGTGTGAAAGCTGAGTTTGGAAAAACTCTTTTCAGATTGGGGCCCTTAGAAGCAATGTCAGGTATTTTGTGGTTCACATTGTTCGACTGGAAGTGGATACTTTGTATCTCAGCACAGTTCTAACATTCCCAGGATCAATTGCACAATGGCAGGAAATTATCATTTGCTTATTCCCTACATTAAATGCAGAGGCAATCTGGCCTGAGTTTAAGGGGTTTTTTTTAAACCACAGCCAATAATTCTACACTTAGATATTCATTAATTTTGAGTCTCAGAAGGTGGAGAGTCCTATCATTAGCAGAAAACCAAAGCCCGCAAACAGCTTTTAGCACTGGTGTTTCTGTTCAGCTTCAGAGAGAAATGTGGGGTGGTAGCTTCGGTTTGCAAAGCTCTGCACAGAGGCATTGCTCGAGGAAGTGTGGGCTCTGAAAACAGCTGGAGCTTCTGCTCTTTGCCTCAGTCTTTGATTAGACTCGATTCTTTAGGTAGAAATGGCTCCCTGGAAACCAGTGACTGGCGCTAGGTTGAGATTTCTGAGGCAAGAATTGCTTCTGCTGTTCCCAGCTGCCAGCTCTGGGTAAACAGAAGTGAGTTGTGCTTGGGCTCTCTGTCACTTACCCTACCACAAAAGCAACTTAACAAGGCGTCAAATGTTTCATCTCACATACTAAATGACTGATATTAGTGCCGGAAAATAACATTAGAAAAAGGGCAACGCAAAGGTGCAACCCCTGCCACAGTCGAGAGAGGTGTGTGTGAGCCAAGCTAGGAGTGAGCAGGGAACCCCCACCAGGTCCCGCAGGCTCAGATGAAGGAGGAAATTGTCCAAAGACCACATTTGCCCAGTCCACTGGACTGCAGCTTATGAGACCAGCAATGGAGCAAGTGGGAAGACCTTTAACTTCCTCTGTCAAGCTGGAAGCAAGTTGATTATATGAGAACCAACCATCTCCAACAGGACAAAGACTTTTAGCTCTGTTTAAATGTCACTGTAGGGGCTGTGGCTCATTTTGGCTGTTAATAATCTGACACAGCTATAATATCTTTTTTCTCCTACCCAGAGACAAATTACAGCATATAAAAGACCAGGAGGTTTATATTTTAGTTTCCTGGAAGCTGAGCTAGTCCTATTAACGTATTATCAAGGCATTGTAGCAAGAGTGCTAGTATTTTAATGATAAAGCATCCAGGGTCCATAGAAATTATATATCATCATCTGCAAATTCATTTTAGATATAATAAAAATAGCATGGCATAGGAGATCTGTCACATTTTAAATGGGATAAATGTTATTTATACTTTATCCTGCAACGTTTTATCTTTTGAAGCAGCAGGAAGTTGCAGTAGGACTCGGTACTTGATCATGAAGCAGCTGCAAATGTGCAGAGGGTCCCTGGCAGCTCATCTGACAGCAACAGGCAGAGGCTGTGGTAATGAATGGGCTCGCCAATGCTGAAGGCCAGCTGCTGGGAGAGGCCACGCTCACCTGGTCCCATCAGGGAGGGGCCAACTGGGACCTGCTGAAGGGGTGCAGGTGGGGAGGAAGGCTATAAACAGGGGAGCAAGCAAGGCATGGGGGGGGCTTCTGTAAAGCAGTGGAGGGGATCCTGGTCTGGAGGTGAGTGACAATTTATCTTTCTCTGTAAGGGAAGTGTGATGGTTTGGTGCAGCTGGCAGTGCAAGGAGATGGTTCATAGGCCTGGGGAGAAGCTTGTGCTGGTGAGTGGTTTCCCCTGTGAGTGAGCTCTGGTGTTTTCGAGGGTAGCTGTGCAGGGCTAGGGAAGGTAACGTGTCTATGCTTTTGTCCACTGTAGCTGAGCTTGGAGCCTGTGGTGCAGTGGCCGTGACAGATCCCAGGCTAAGGGTGGGTGTATATCTGCACTCCAGTACCAGCAGTATGCTGGGGGCAGGTCCATCCTTAGTTTAGTAAGAACTTACTGATTTAAGCTAGGGCCAGAAATGTTGCTTGCTGGAAAGGCTTCTTCAGCTGTTCATTTGCTGACGGCTTCATAAAGCATTGGGCTAAAGAAGAGTAGCTTTCTTCTGAAGGAGTGATGAACCTAGATGGCATCTCCTACACTTATGTTGGCCTTATCTGCTTAGAAATTATTTCTGGTAGTAGATCAGAGGCAGGTGCTTCTGTGGCACTGGCATGTAAAGGGCATGATGGGGTCCTTGAAATACATCAAGGAAGTGGGGAAAATATGCAAGGAGTTCAGTTTATTACCCAACTTATCCTAAATGTTCTAAGTGACGCAGTGGCTGTGTGTGCTGAATGTCTAGTAAGAAATTGTACCGTGCTCCTTCTGAAGCTCCCTTGGAACTGTTAATGCTTTGGTAAACAAAAGCCCCAAGATTAACTCTGTGTAATGCTTTCTTGGCCTGCACTTGCGGACTTAAGAGGAGGGTGCAGAAAAAGCCAATTGTGAGCATATGGTATTGTCTCTGTATCTCTCTTTTCCAAAGCGCTTTGTTGTTGAGCTGTTGATAGGGTAACATCTTTATTTATCTTCCTGTTGCTGTTTCTTTTTCTTGCTTAAATCCATGCTCAATAGATTTATGTATTTTAATAAGGGGGGCAACCCAGTAACTCTATAGGTTTGTGGATGTGTTCTGTTCTGCCTGAGGAAGTAGAGTGAAAATACCCTCTTTGTGTGCTTCAGCTTTGTTTTTTCCAGCCAGTATGCATTTAAAGAGAGGTAGAGGCTGCAGCATTTGGGTTTCTTCCAAAGTAATCTAGGGAAAGGTCACATGTCAGTTATTACCACCTTGAACTGGAGGAGACCACACCACTTTGAGTTGATGCTGACATCAAGCGTGAGGTCCTTGCACATTCCTCCTGCAGGTGGGAAAATCTCCCAGGGGCTCATCCTTGTCTCTGCCATCAAAATAAGGTGCTGAATTTAAATGATGTTGGAAGCAGCCCAAGGGTTTATGTGCCTGACCAGCAGTGAATCACTTTCAAACGAATCAATCTCTTTATGCCAAAAATAAAAAACACGAGGAAAAGCAACAGGCAACTATAGCAGTAAAAAAAAAATTGTATTACCTGCTAAAGAAGTAGTGAGGTTTTGGCATTCTAACACCCTAATAAAACATTAAAACTTACCGAGTGGTTTTGTAATGTGAAAATCTACAGCAGATGTCATGTAACATCATGATGAAGTCAAAAATATCACCCAGGCCCTGTAGGCACTTGGTGCTCCTCATTTCAGAAGGAAATGAATGTGAATTTCCAATTACGGTTGAATTTGGGGAACACTGTGGAAGAATCATGGGCTGCAGAAGCGGGGCTGAAAAGAATCCAGAAAATCTTTTAGGTGCTTCGGTGTTAAAGAACAGCAGGAGTACAGATACTGACAAAAAGCTTTCTCCTGCTTTGCAGTTCTCTTTTTAAAAAGCATCGTGCACTGCTTCAGAATGGGATGGCTGTAAACTGACAGCAAAACTATGTGCTTAGTAGTAGTAGCTTCATTTGGTGAGAGATTGAAATGTGATTTTTCTTTTTTCCTCCATATTGCATGAGCATCTAATCAAGTAAATTAGCTGCAGAAGGCAAAGTACAGGCCTGTGAGTCTATTGTTTGTTTAGCAAAGGGAAAACAGTGGTTTTTTTTTATGGAGACATCCTTATGTCTGCAATGCTCTCCTGCTGACTTTTTGTCCTGGTTATGGAAGCTAAAAACTAGACCCTGCTTCCAATTTCAGATGTGTGGTAGCTAATTACTGTACACAAGCTTAATAAAGCAGTGTCATTAGATATAAAATATGTTTACTCTGGGGTTTCATGGGTAGGGGATGGAGAGCTCAAGCTGCAGAGGGCTGTTGCCAACTGGATGGCTCAGGCTATGATTTTGTCAATTACTGTGGTTCCTATTTATGTATCTACAAAGCAGAGATGATAAAATTTGTCTGTGTCCTAATTGCCTTGAGCTTTTAGCAAATATTTATGAACTACATGCAGACTTTCAGGAGATGAGTAATTAAATTTCGGTCTTGTTAAATGTGTTTTTGTAGAATCTTATCTCTTCCTGCTTTAAATAGCTTCCTCTTTCAGTGTTGAAAGCACTTTCCAGTACAACTTTTGAAATTCAGAACAAATATTTTTATGCTAATGGTAGCACATTAACCTTATGTTAAGCTTTGCTCCACCTTTCTCGCTTCAGCTTATCCTCATGTTTCATTCCGTAACACCTCTTGTCATTTTAAGATTAATTGTAGATACTAAAGATTAGTAAATGGCTCCCAGTTGGATATATGGGAGCTCTGCCACTGGTTCCTCTGGAAACAGGATCAGGACCCGGATAGATGCATGTAATGTCTTGTAAGACACGCTAATACGCTTTCTGCCTGACAAACAGGACTCCAAGCGCTTCTGAAGCTTGTCCTCTAGTTGTCCGCAGTGCGTGTGCTGCTCCTTGATCAGCTGGCAGTTCAAACTCTTCAGTGCATTACACTGATCCTCGTGGTAATTTGCTGGAAACGAAACAAGCAACCCTGCAATGGGATTGCCCCAAAGACCCCTAAATCACACCTGAGCGTAATGAAAATGCACTAAATCCACCTAAGAGGCCAATGAATTCATAATGAGCTGGTGCTCTCACCATAATAAACTAATGCAAGGAAAGAGCTCAAAGAGGAGGCCAGAGCTCTTGGGTTTCAGGGTTTACAGGCACAATAAATTTCACTCTTGATTTTTATTCGAAGCATTGTTTAAACGGTGATCACTGAGGTGGGGTCAAAAAACAAACCTAAAGCCTAGAACTTCGAGATCTTGGTTTTCTGGAGTCCTGTATGTAACTCTCCAGTTTCCCAATTACTTTCTCTCAGCTCAGAATCTCCTTTAATCAGGAACAGGGTTTACAAAGGCAAAGTCAATGTCCTGTACAGTCTCAGGAGATTCTCACCACCTCTGAAGTACTGCAGACTGAAACACCGAGTTACACCAGGGCCTTTTTGTGTGTCCAGGCACTAAGTCCTGGACCCCAGTGACTAGAAAAATCACCAGCAGTCACCTGAAAGGACTTGGTAGAATGTGGCAGTGTCTGAACTAGCTTGAGATCCTCCAAGTTGTTGAACATACAACATCTTCACCTTTAGATGTAGCAGCAGTTACATCAGCTGCTGAATTCTGAAGAGTAAGTAAATGGAGCAGTGATTTCCATTTTAGGTGTGCAGGCAGCACACTGCCCTGCTAACATTCCTCTGAGACACTTCAAAGTAGACTGACAGCAATGAAGAAAAAAGGAGCCAACGAGACTGCAGGTCTGTTCCAGCCTGGCTCCCAGAGAAGCTGGGTATGTGTTTATCCTGTTCCGTTCTGCTGTTGCAGTTTGCCTCAACAGCCAAAATGATGCACTGAAAGCACGCCCTGAGGACCTAGCCCCAGCAGACCACATGCTTTTCACTTTATGAACCCAGCAGAAAAAGATGAGAGTGCAACCCATAGCATCCTATCCTGCTTGTTGTGCCACAAACTGACCCACTCTGTTGGCAGAAAATGTGGTCATGTTTGTTCTAGCTTGGATCCACCAGATTAGTTTAAAGCAGCTTAAATTTGCTTGTTTTGACCCCTCAGCCAGCTCCTGCAGGTCTAATCCCTGGGCCCTCTTTCCAGCACAGGCATTTTTAGTGGTACAAACGGCAGTACAGACCCAAGTAAATAAATACCTCTGTCTGTTGAGCGGTGACCTTGCTAAGTAACAGCAGGGATCCCGAGCATCTGTTGTAGGCAGTGCTGTGACCTCCTCTTATGACCCTATCACAGGAACACGCGCTAGCTCTGGAGGCCTGATACTGCAAGGATCAGTGCGAGGACATTTCAATGAGAAAATGAGTAATTCTGTACTCTGATGATGATTAATTCTGTTACGTCAGCAGCCTTTGGCACAGCCACTGACAGCAGCAGATCGGCGGGGG
>JANHFX010021297.1:78416-90432 GCA_027560015.1 Chloroceryle amazona | reverse complement strand
CGTGGAGCTGTGGTGCTGAGGGCCAGGGGTCAGTGGTGCCCTGGCAGTGCTGGGGGAGCGGGTGGGCTCGATGATCTGAAAGGCATCTCCCAACCAAACTGATTCTATGAATCCATAAAGAGATAAAGGTCATTATAGCTGTGTTTGCACTGCCAAGTCATTCTTTTCAGCCTCTTTGAACTGGGGTGTTCAAAGAGACTGAAAAGGAAGCATGCAGGGCTTTTTTTGTGCCAAAAGGAAGGAGGCAATTTTTTTTTTCCTGAGCACATTATTGCTTCATTTGAAGAAGCACAGCAACAAATGGAAGCCCAGAATACCAATTCTTCCCTAAAAAAGATTCACTTCCTGAAATGTAAACCCCACCAGTCTAAAAAAGCTCTGCTAAATATGAACTGGAATAGCTTAAAAAAACAATGCAACCCAACCCAGAGCTCCTCACTTTGTTGGATCATTTCCACAAGGTGCACTCCTGGCGTCTGGAGCAATGAAGAGCTGTGGTATTGAACACACAGGCATACTGGGTCAAACCTTATGCTTTCTTTGTCAGCTTACGAGCCACCTGAGAGTCATAATTGCTTTGAAAAAAAAAGAAAAAAAGAAAAAAAAAAGGCATCTAAGAGATTGGGAAAGCAGAAAACGAGTGTGAGACAGGAATGGATCCAATGACAGTGACATCAAACCCAGGCTTGTGGTGCTGAAGGCCCTCGGGTTGGACGGTGTTTCCTTAAAAGCTGGTTTGCTGGCTGAATCAAGACTAATTTTTGACAATAAAGGAACTTCTGGTCATGCACAAGGTCTCCTTGGAAGAGACAGGGTGGTTGGTGGCGAGGAAAAGGTGAAGATGCTGAGCAAGAATAGGCGATGAAGTTCTGTGTGGGCAGCCTGCTAGGAGTGTTAGGAACACTGAGCAATCTCTGGTGACTGCTGTAAGTCTCTCTCTGTCACATCTCCTATTTAGCTTTGTTTGGGAAGCCACCAGGTAGGGTTTCCTGCAGGGTTTCCTCTCTGGGATTTGCAGAGTTCCTTTCCTGAGCAATATAATTAGCTGAGTTAGGATTTAGGGTTTCACTTACCCACTTCATAGAAAACTGACTCAGTTCTTCAGGCTCTGATGAGTGGAGAAAGAGGTCAACAATACATGCTTACACTTACACAATATGGTGCCAAACAGAAGAGAGCTTGAACTCAAATTTCTGTATCCAGGAGAGAAGCACTGCTACAGAATTATCTCATCAAGCTGCCTTTTTTCCCAGGAAAGTTTTCCCTAAATACATGACAAGCTCAAGACTGCACCTTTCAAAAAATTCATCCTCCATCTCTATCTGATCCTCAGCAGTTATTGTTGAAAGCACACTGCATATTTTAAGAACCAAACAGAACAGTGATTTCCCCACTTTTCGAGAGGGCCCATGTGCTGAAATCGATGTACTGCAATGTGTGGATTGCTCATTCACTATCAAAAAGATAAAATATATGAACTAAAGCTGTACTGTGAAAGCTGAGCTGAGCTGATACTAAGCAGATATACTCAGGCCATGGAAATATGGTAATATATTCCGGCAATTATTGGATAAGGGAGGGGATCAGTTGCCACACTGATGCTTTTGGTCTAGGACCTAAACAAACAGATGGACTTTTGACAAATCAATAATGTTCTCCAAAATGAAGTGTTAAGAATCAATCGAGAAAAAGCTCTTTTGCTAGTTGTCACTTTATAGGCACAGAAATATTAATCAACTATTTGCCAATATACGGATTATTTTTTTAAAACCTTCATTTTCTCAGCAGGCTTTGTCTTTATTTTTGGGTGGGGGCAGCCAGTAGAGCCCTCCTGGATGTCATTTCCATGGCTCCAGTGTTCATCCTGGGACTATACTTTACTCCTGCTGCCTCCAACAGGCTCCACACCTCCTCTCACCGAGGCTGGTGGAGCTCATGCCCAGCGAGGAGCAGTCCCACAGCAGCACAGCACTTGATTCTCATCTCTCCTCTGCAACCTCATACCCTTAGATCCCCAAAAGGGAGAGAGAACCTCAGCGAGCAATGCCTCTAACGTGGGTTTTCTATAAACATGTAAAAATAATCAGTTCCCTTCTTCTTTGGCTCAAATGGATGGAAACAGGCATGGCTGGGAGGCAGCCCTTCGCTTAGGAACATGAGGGTGAGGAATGGATCGGGTACGAGAGGAGATCTTGTCTCTCGGGCAGAAGAGGCATTTAACAGCCTCAGCATCACCCTTGCTCTTCCTCCGTGGCACCTTGTGCTGGGGACAGCAACCCGGGGGCAGCAACCTTGCCGAGATGAGGACTATTCAATCTGCATGCAGGTGGTGAACTTGTGAAGCCGTATTAAGGCTGAGGCAGGGTGGATTAATTTCTGAGTCTTTGATATTCATTAACTCGAGCGTCAGAGAAAAATACAAGGAGATGACACAATTACCCTCCGAGCTTCGCTGCAGAGCAGCAGCTTTGCCGTCTCAAGTTCGCAGCACTCTACTAATTGATCAAGAAGGGGCGAATCCCTACGAAGGGAGGTGAAAAACCATAAGGCTGAAGGAAGACACTGCTATTATAGGGCTTCAGAAAGTCAATGATGCTTTGGGGGCACTTAGCTAAATGGCCCACATTATTTGCTATTTAAACCACCTTCTATTATTCAGCCCTCCTTGGGTATCAAATGATCCACCGCCAAACAAAACCCACATTTAGCCTAAAGTTTATGGTAGTCAATGTGCAATTGTCAATCCCTTTGAAAGCGGTGGCAGGCAGTCTCATCACCATATTTCTCTCTTCAGGCCATGAATCCTTTGACCCATAGGGCCCCAGAAAAGACATCTGAAAGTAGGAAGATTTGTTCCACAAGAAGGAACAGCAGTAGAAAAAAAAACAAACCAACAAACTCAAACCAACCAACCAAACCCAGGGATCACAAAAGGCTTGGCTGCTGCGCTGTGCCCGGAGTAGGAAGAGTAGCACCAGCTGAATGTTTACCTCAGGATCTTCGTAGACCTCGGGGTCCATGTGCAAAATCTGCGGGTAAAGGGCTATCCAGTCTCCTTTCCTCAAGCCGACCTCTTGATTCCCTTCCAGCTTCAGAACAAAATCCTCCTGGCTGATGCGAATGTTCATGGAGGACGAGCACATTCGTAAACTCTCGTTTAAGGCGCTCTCTGCGATTAAACAAAAGCGGAGCGGGGGGGACACGCATCAGAAATATGGGAGATGACTGGGAGTTAAACACGGCTACAGCTGCTCAATCTCGACAGGTTTAGTAGGGCAGGCTAAAGGGGAAAAAAAAAACAAACCCAAACAATAAAACCAAACACAAAAACCAAACCAAACATAAAGCAGAGACCAGGAGGAGGCAATAAACAGCCCCGCGGGGCAGGAGGTGGGGGGAGCTGTGGCGCTGAGCCTCCCGACGTGATTCTCACTGATGGTGCTGAGAATCCCTGTCGGCTGCAGGCAGCCCTGAGTTTCGGGTGGGAAGTCATTATTCAGGCACCGCGCTGAGAACAACGCCATCAGAAGACACGAACGCTTTACGCGTTGACATCTATTTTGGAGGTTGCAAGCAAATACCAGCAAAAGTGTCCAGGGAGCTGCTTAACTTGCCTTCTGAAAGCTGCTGAATGTCAGGGCAGGATTCTACGTTGGAAACATCACATTTGCTTGTTAATTCCGTAGTTGTTCTGCGGATTTTAAAGTGTATTTATTTTCCTCGCAGGGCTCTACGCTGCCAAACGCTAAGGGTCTGTTATGGTCAGAGTGAGCAGAAGCAATTCACTGTCTGCCCCGTAACGTTAAGAGAGAAAAGAGACTTTTAACTGGCCAAAACAAACCATGGTCCTTTCAGGCTCAGGCAAGGCAAGATCCCTGTCTCCACCATCACACCCTGGAAGGCTCCAGAAGCTGAATGTCCTTGCTTTCCCAGTGGCCTTCACCTTTTGCTCCTAGCACGACAGATTTTATGGCTAATTTCCGGCAATTTATCCTGGCAGTTTGAGGAGGAATTCCTTTGGGAATAATATGCATAATTTGCATAAATCATTCTGATAGCATGTATATCAGCATGTAGCTCCTGTCTGGGGCTGCATCTCTCACTTTGTAATCAAAACTGACTATTTTTCCACCAGCGTGTATGGGCGCTGCTGTATCTGACTTGATTCCTTCTAATCGTCAGTGTGAAAAATAGCCTAAAATAGGGTTTCATTTGCACCTAATAATCCATTTGTGTCCGCGTTTATGTTCTGTGGTATCAAATAAGCCTTCTCTAAGTGTTCACCAAGGCGCCGTAACGGCTGCGCCCAATGGGTTAGGTTATTAGAGACGGTAGCTGCCCAGTGTAGATGCCTCTGAAAAAAAAAAAAATAATAATAACAAACGTTCTTTCACTAAAAATTAAATCTGGTGCAGCATGCATAGCAAATAAAGTGGCCCTGGATGCTTTCTTGCAGGAGGTTTTTCCTTAAGCATGCATTTGTCTAAAGAAATGAGGCTGCGGTCAGCTCTGTGTGGCCAGCGCCGTGATTCAATGTGACGTACAGTGAGTCTGTGCATATTCTTTTGGACTGCCTTCGTTACTATAATCAGGCAGAGTCAAATCGGCTTGTTGGTGACGAAGCCAGAAAAGAACCCCAGTTCCAGAAGATGGCCTCTACTGCGGATAGCCACAAGGCACCTGACACGATAGATTTCAACTGGCAGCTCTCTGGCAACAAAACTTTCCGCGCTACAAAGAAAGGGTCCAGCCTCTGCTCCCAGACCGTCTCCAACCTGCGGACAATGGAGCTGGGAACTCCGTTTGGAAACGGCGGTGACATCCGTGGCGACAGCAGAAATCGACTGAGGAAGTGGGAAGGAGGAAAAAAGAAAAAAAAAAGCCAAAGAAATCTGAAAAGGCCGCCGCGAAATAGCGGGTTCCGTTGAAGCGCCCGAGCGACGCGGTCACGTCGTATCGGTGGATGTCCTCCCGGCACGGGCGGCAGTCCCTGCCGCCGCCGGATCCCAGATGACAATTGGGCAGCATATCTTAGGCAGAAGTTAATCACAATAATGGAGCGCAAAGTGCGGCTTAGCGGTCAGATCGTAAATGACAAATCTGCTTTACCTTCCAGTACCAGTTCCGTGTGGAAGGCGAGCTTGGCGCTCGCTCTGAGCGATCATGCCGATAATCATTAGATGACAAAAGTAATGAGTCACATTATGAGCAACAAAGGAGAACGGGAGCTTAGATGGCTTTGCAGGCTCACATGAAAAAAAAAAAAATAAATAGACAGTCAGCTTTCCACAAACGCCAGAGTTATACGTTGAGAGGAGTGACAACTGCACAATAAAACTGCAGCCTTTCCTCGCAGTTGTCATAGTTCAGCAGACACCAGCCATCGCCGCTGACAGACCAGCTGGGGAGCTTGGGAGGCCCTTCCATTCTGCACCGCGAGGTACAGTAAATTATCCAGCACGGGAGAGCAACATCTGTTTCTGTGCTTGTGCCGAACAAACAAGGCAATTTAAAGCATACCAAGGGATAACCAAGCAGCAAATGAACATGACCCTCATTTTTTCCAGCTCCCCCCCCCCCCCTTCTTACACACATGAGATGCTAAACTTCACTGTGCGAGTGCTACATAAAGAAGCCAGGCTGTTGTTTGATAAGGTGTTGTCAGAGAGATTTTACATATTTTCTAGAGAGAGAGAGAGAGAGAGAGAGAGAAGTGAGGGGGGGAGGAAGAGAGATATCTCTCATAGTATTGTTATTCTTAGAATCCTCCCACTTCTCTCTTCGTTTCTCTTATACTAAAGCTAGCACTCAGCTTCCAATTCATTCTAGATTTTTTTTTTTTTTTTTTGGTTAAAAAACTGTTTCAATATACTTATAAATATTCAGTCTTTAAACCCTAATTTGCTATACTTAGTTCACATGCCTTCAAGCATTTGTCTTCCAATTTCCACTGAATAAATGCGTACTAATGAGAAATAGAGCAAGCTGCTGAGGCAAAGCTGGGTGACTTGAGCCTGGCCTGCCACCAGCTTGTGATAGGCAGGCAAATTGAGTTAAAATGAAAAGTCTTGTCAGCTGAAATACAACATGGTAGCCAAACAGCAAGCTGTCAATCATCCAGCCAAAACAAGGGACTGCAGGTAATAAAAGGTCATTGCGAATCGTAAGTGCATTTGGCTTTCGTAGGCAAGTTAATTTTAATTAAACATGATCTCTATCTGTAAATGTTTTATAAAACTTATTGTGCATAATGGATTGTTAATTTTACACTGACGTGTAGCAGGTAATAGGGTCCTGTAATTATTAGAGTGCATTGTAGGGAAATAGCTCTCGAGCCTGCAAATATTTGGGGGGGGGTCATTTACCCACAGGCACAGCCTCGTGCCAAGACAAACGATGATCTGGAACAAGTACATTTGCATCTTACTAAGAACTAAATGGTGCTGCCCAGCCCTTTCCAGGAAAATATAGGAATCTCTCTCAGCCCAAGCACCGAGTTGAACGCTGAGCATTCGCGTTACGACCCCGCGCTCTGTAGTAGCTGCTTTTGGGTCCCTACCCTTGCTCGCGTATGGAACAATTTTTCCAGCCGCGCTCTCTTCGTAGGAAATATCTGGGATTCAGCAGTGACCTGGGGCAAGGATGCTTCAGCACAGAAAAGAACAGACTAATATTAAGCAGACCAAGTGACTAAACCCGCCTAGCATTAAACACGGGCTGAGCAGCTCTCTGCTTCACCCTCGGCGTTTCCACATAACCATAAAACCCGACAGAGCGTCCTCACGTGCCGTTTACCGCAGCCGAGCTCCGCCGTGAGCCATAGCAGCTAATAACGGATGGTACTCGGTGCACGCAAATCCACGCGCTCGGGTTTTGGGAAAAGTCTTAAGTAGACAAGTGAAAAAAAAAAAAAAAAAAGGTCATTGGAAAAAAAAAGAATCAGGGCCAAAATTTGTCAGTTTTGCTGGGGGTTGAAAGCTTAGCTTTTGTTTTTAATGGTGATTATTTAAATTAAAACATCACGCACCTGTACTTTGAACTGAGAAGTAAATCAGGTCACGCTGTTCCCTAGACCCAAAGAATCTGGCCATAATAACAACGCTGCTTCCTCAGAAAGGCTTTTTAGCAATTCTTGCTCGTTCTCCGTAGCATGAAGAATCCAAAAAAAGGCTCTTGCTATAGTAGGCCAAAAAGAGGACGGAGAATCAAGAGTGCTTAAAACAGGAGAATGAGATGACAAGGTGATGAACGTACAAGAATCCCACCTGGTCTGCCTTACTCGAGAGCAGGGACCCAAATCCCGGTTTCCTACGCCCGGGGTTGGCAGGAGGGAAGAGGAAAAGCTCTGTCTCGGAGGCTGGGCTGGAGGGCACAGGCAGTGCTGGCCCACGGAGCCCTCCTGCCACGTGGGGGTCTCTGGTGCGCGGGTGATGCCAGTTGAGACCTCTGTCCCTCCTACACACTTAGTAACAAACACCCCTTTCCACTGAAGCATGAACTTTAATTCTCTTATGGTGCAGGTTTCTTTTTTTCAATAGTAGTTTTTTATGGGACAGTATCCAGCCCTTTATGACTTAAGTGCCAGAAGAATTGAGCTCTAGCTTCTGGTCATTTCACGTTATGTTTAAGGTGATTATAAAATGTATGAAAAACTGGTACAAGGATACAAAGCAGGATGTGGCACTTTCCTCTCCACACAGAAATCCAGCGTTACCGAGGTGCTGCAAGATTCCAAGGAGCAGCAGAGGAACGACACAGTTAATATTTTAAACTGTTCGTACCATTTTGCACCAGATGGTTTTAGTGAAGTACGTGCATTTATTTTCCTTATTCCTGCACTACTGGGGTGGGTTTTTTTCCCTTTTTCTTTCCCCTTTTCTATTTTTTCTCCTTTTTCCTTTTATTTTTTCCCCTTTTTCTTTCTTTTTTCCCCCTTGCCTTTCCCATCTTAGTCTCCAATTACAAAACAAATTACCTCCTCAGCTCATGGCTCAGTAATTTCATTATTTTTTGTGGATGCAAACTCTGATGTGAAGCAGTTTTACTTGTGTTCCTTAAAAGTACATGAAATGCTCAGAACGTCACGTTATTCTTTAGAAGTGTCCTTGTCATCCAACATCTCCCCTACTTCCAAAGCCTCCTCCATTGGTTAGAGATCAATCTGCCCCCAAAAGCCATGACTGCAGAGAAAACCCAACTGAGTAGACTCACGCTACGTGAGATTAACATTAATGCTCTAAAAAAAGGAACCGGAACAAAGTCAGTTTTCTATTTGTACTATGAGAAGCCAACCAAGTCTGAACACAGACTGAGACCTGCCACCCTGGATGGTCCCGAAGAACAGCAGCTATTAGACCCAAACCAGGCACAGAGCACCTCTCCAGCACCCTCTCTTGACACACCTTCATTGAAGAGCAGAATTCAGGCCATGAGATACCAAGAGATATAGATGTGAGCTACCAAAACATATAGATGTGAGCTCAGCTTTAACAGGGAGCTGGCTTTGGTATTTAAAAAGCGAGGACTATTGAACCTTTAAGTTTTTATTCAGCTGTGTCTACCCTACTAACACTACCTATGGAGACTTTCAGATGCTTAAAGGTTAGGTTCCTACTTGCTACAGCCTCTCTCCTCCCTTGGGCTAATTTTAGCAATTATCTTGCCAGTGCATGGGCACTTGGCAGACAAAGTGAAGCCATCAGCTGATGCTCTCAAGGCTCATTCAGCTCCTGCATCAAAGAACTTCTAACGGCCAATGGCACAGGTTTCCTTCTGACCCCCTGACCCTCAACTGAATTTCCCTTATTTTGATTCAAGGCACCTTTATTTCAATTCTGACGACACCATTTCTACTCTGAAAAGCTTCACCTTCCTATCTATCTATCTATCTATCTATCATCTATCAATCTATTATCTATCATCTAGCTAGCTAGCTATCATCGATCTATCTATCAATCTATTATCTATCATCTAGCTAGCTAGCTATCATCTATCTATCAATCTATCATCTATCAATCTATTATCTATCATCTAGCTAGCTAGCTATCATCTATTTATCTATCAATCTATCATCTCTATCTATCATTTATCAATCTATTACCTATCATCTAGCTAGCTAGCTAGCTATCATCTATTTATCTATCATCTATCATCTCTATCTATCTATCATCTATCAATCATCTATCATCTATCAATCTATCATCTATTTATCAATCTATCATCTATTTATCTATCTATCTATCATCTATCTATCAAACTATCATTCATCAATCATCTATCTATCTATCTATCTATCTATCTATCTATCTATCTATCTATCTATCTTTCCATCCATCCTAATCTCTCTATCATCTATCAATCAATCAATCATCCATCTATGTATCTATCTACGTCTCCATCGTTCGGAGGCATGGCTCAAAGGAAGGCCGCTTATAGAAGGCTTTTTGTTTTGTTAAAGAGAGAGAAACTGCTTGTGAAAAAAATGACACTTGCAGTTTAACTACATCATCCCACTTTAATTTCAGAAAAGGGTCTTTCTTGGCAGCGCCGTACAGAAGTATTTGAAATGCATTAACACTTCGGCAGATGCTCAGAATCAAACAACTTAATAGGCATCCACTTTTTTTATTTTTTTCCCTCCCCCCCCCAAAATAATTGCAAAGCTTCGATTTAGCCTTTTGCATACCTTGCATAGTTAATTACCTAGGCTTTAATGTTTACATGCAATGAGAGTATCTACAGCTATAAACTACATAATTTATAATTGATGTAAATGGGTGTTATTATGTCAATTAGGCAGCTGTGTCCTCCACCTTCTCGGTAAACAGAAATGAGTGATAAACCCCGTTTGCTGGAGAGCCCCTCTTCCCTTCCTACCAGATAAAAATAAATTACCCAGGTAGACCAGGTTGTCCAATTGTTCTCTGGTGAGGTGGATGTTATCCGTGGGCCTTTTCTTTTGACCTGTTGACTGCAGCAAATGGTCAATCTCGTCACGCACCGCTGCAAGAGCTTCTGGGTGCCGCAGAAGATAATACATGGCCCAGAATGTAGCTGGAATCGTGTTTCCCACCGAGGCCCACAGGAAGGCAAAATGATGTGCTGGGAGAAAATAAGTGAAAAGGAAGATTAATAGCGTTTATTACACTGATTAGATTTGCAGTGTGCTAATTAAAAGATGTTAGGACACAGACCCAGCCAAGGATCAGTGAATGCTAATGAGGACCAATAGGCTTCTGAAGTCTAATTTTCTGCTTAATGAGAATAGTTTGAAATGTAATGTCGGGGGGGTGGGGGGGAATAAGGGGAGGAAATGCAGCTCAGTTATAATCTTTCTCATTATCACCATTAAGTATCTTGTTTTACCACCTCAGCACAAAAAAAAAATCAATTATCATAGAGGGTTGTTTCAGAGTAAAACATTTTATCATTAGCCAATTAGAAAGAACATAAAAAAATTTCAAGGTCGCCATTTTGCCTTTTTATTTCAAAGGTCTATAGTAAATTATTTTATTTTAGACAAGCAATCACTCATAAGTTTCCTACCTGCTTTGTCATAATCTCCAAGCAGCTCATATTTCTCAAATATATCTTGTCTGGCTTGGACCACTTTTGACCCTCCCAGCCATTTTGTCATGTTCTGAAGTAAAAAATGATGTATAAGCTCCTTCCGAACCTTCTTGGTAGCTCCTAGCAACTCAATTGGTATGTTTGCAGCTAAATAGGGAAAGCTGGCATCAAACTTGATAAATTTGTCTCTGATTTCACTAATAACTTTGTGGCCATCTGCAGCAGGAACTCTTCCATACAGTGTTACAAAACTGGCTTCAAACATTACAGAGCAGCAGAATTTGTACATTTTTTCTGTTTCCCAATCTGTTGCTTGTGAGCATTTCCATTCAAATATATCCTGGAGATTTTTCATCATGTGGTCAGAAATGATATCCAAAGGCTTGCCTTGTAGATACTGGTAGATTCTGTGCAGGTTTTCCTTGAGGTCAGGGAATTTTCCTTTGGACAAGGCTGGGTAGTCAAAAGTTTTGGAAGCCATTTTATCAGCAAATTCATGAAATTCAAGTTGCTTGCTGTTTCGGATGACATAGACATACTGAAATGGGTCCATGATAAAAGTAATATATCTACCTGAAGAGAAGAAGAGAAAACAGAGAGACACGTGCACTTTTATAACCTGATGACACTTGCAGAGGTAATAACTGAAAATAAGCCAGCGTCTGGAAAAAAAAACATGCAGAAAATGATGCCCAAAGCAAAGAACTGGGAAGGATCTGCAAAGAAAAAGAAATAAAAGAAGGAAATGTAACAGGATTTATTGGATTCTCTTTGTCAGGATGAAGATTGCACCTATGCACACTTTTCTGGCTCTTTAAAACTGGAGTGAAGCCATTTCCATTTAGACTGGCTACTGGTTGTGCCAATGGTATGGTGTGATCTCTCCAGCTGGGACCCTCTGAAAGAGATCATTTACTACTCTGATGTCATTAATGAGAACACAATGGGGAGTTGTAGCAAGATTTGGAAATTGTCGGTTTTCACCAGCAGAAAGGGAGAAAGACACAACTTTTTACCTGCACGGAGTAACAGGATTGCACCAAATTTGGTCCTTTTCCAAGTTGCCCATGCCAGAAAATATCCTGCAATTTCTCCCTAAGTCAGCTACCAAAGAAATGCATTTTGGTGAAGTATCACAAATCAAAACGCTGACGCCCTCAAAGCTCAATTAAATCTTAACTCTTTAGAGATGGCTCCCGTGTTAAGTCTGAATTTAGAGTTCCTGATTCTTAATGGGGAGGTGCAATAGAGAAACGAGGTACCCAGAAAAATGTCCCCAGCCTCTGTGAAATACCCTAGAACCCAGACTGGTTTGGGTGGGAAGGGACCTCTCAGGCTCATCCAGTCCAACCCCCGCAGGGAGCAGGGCCACCTGCAACCAGAGCAGGGTGCTCAGAGCCCCGGCCACCTGCCCTGGGATGGTGCCAGGGATGGGGCAGCCACCACC
>JANHFX010021297.1:58141-78316 GCA_027560015.1 Chloroceryle amazona | reverse complement strand
GCCCCGGCCACCTCCCCTGGGATGGTGCCAGGGATGGGGCAGCCACCACCTCTCTGGGCACCCTGGGCCAGGCTCTCCCCACCCTCAGCACCAATAATTTCTCCTTCTCTCCAGTCTGAATCTCCCTCTTTTAGCTTAAACCATCCCCCTTTGTCCTGTCCCCACAGGCCCTGCTCAGAAGTCCATCCCCATCTTCCTGACAGGCCCCTTGATGTACTAAAAGGCCTCGGGAAGGTCTCCCTGGTGCCTTCTCTGTTTCACTCCTCATGGGATGTAGCAGAGTGACATTTAGTGGTGGAAAGCACAGCAGTTATTTCTGTTGAGGAGAGTGAGTAGCATCTCTCACTGAATGGAAGCGTGAAGGGAATTCAGGCAAGAAGTGACCGTATGCAAGGCAGAGTAGGAAAAGCGTTCTTCTGACTTTGATGGACAATATCAAATGGGAAGCTTCTCGAGTG
Organism: Chloroceryle amazona; assembly: GCA_027560015.1. NCBI lineage: Eukaryota > Metazoa > Chordata > Aves > Coraciiformes > Cerylidae > Chloroceryle > Chloroceryle amazona. The sequence continues at coordinate 77,858 of JANHFX010021297.1, read as the reverse complement.
CCACCGCGCTCGGGTTGCTGGTTTGATACTCTTGGGGCATTTTGTGAGAGTTTGCAAGGCCAACCTCTATGTTTTTGATGGGAAGAGCATAGAAGGCTCTTGAAGAAGCTTTTGCAATCCTAAACCAAATCGTGCTCCAAGACCTTGTGAGAAAAAAAAACCCCAGTGCAGGGTGAGAGGTGAGGCAGCAGCGGTGCTGGTGCCCGTGAACCTTGCTGCTGTTGTGGTCTAGCAGTGATGGGCAGGAAGCATTCTGCAGCACCCCAATCCTGCAGCCCAGGCACCATGTCCAACTGGACATTGACCTCTGTCGTTTTTCTTCATTCACCTGGAGCACAGAAGGACTCCAAGGGCTTGCGGTGTCAGAGACCTGGTAGTGGTGTGTTCTTTAGGTGGCAAAGCAAAAGGAGAGGAGCCGGGGGAGGCAGAGGGGTCCTGTCTGGGTGCTGGCAGTGCAGGGGGGTTTTGGCGAGCTGGTGGAGGACTTGGCTGTGCTGAGGGAGCTGGAGCATCCCCAGCAGGGGAACAGGAGGTTTTTTTAAGCTTTGCAGGTAGTGCTGCACCTTGAGCGCAATTCAGTGCCTGTCCTCGTTGAAAAATTCCTTTCTAATTGCGGGTTTGGCGCGAGGTTAATCTGTTTACACAGGCAGAGGGGCAAGAATGTGCTTCCTGGGAGTGCTCACGGCACCTCCACCACCCGGAAAAACCAAGGTCCTGCTTCTGGGTGCATGAGGAGGAGAGCCCAGAAAAGCAGTTTTTCTCCCAGCAGTCGGAGCCATCCCTCCTCTTCCCATCTTCTCCTTAATTTAGCAGGCAAGGTCAGGGGGGGAAATCATTCATTCCACGCTGTTAAATGTCTTTGCAAAGTGTTGGTTGTGAATTCACTCACCTTCTCTGGGTGTTCAGAAGGTCTGACCCCTGCCTGTGCGTACCAGCCCTGACGGGAGTCACTGTGGATGAACGGTCACGGCTGGGTACGTCCCGTGCTCCCTTCTGGTCTCCAAAATGAGAAGCCAAATTATTGGTGGGTAGTGGGAAAACCACACTAAACCACCAGTCTCCAAACTGGTTTAATAAGGAAAAAGATGAGCATGCCCCCCTCATATTTATTAATGAATGAATTAATTTATGAATGACATGCATGTAGTGATACATAATGACAAACATTCGCACAAATAGAAATGGAAACAGGGTGAGGTAAGGATGAATTAAGCACCACTTCAAAAAATAATGTATTTATTTTACTTACTCATGTTGCTAAATATATTTTCTTCCCACAGCCCACTGTCTTGCACAACCAGTTTGGAGACCACTGGTACAAACCACTGGTTGAGAGCTGAGCTGGTTAACTGGTTCCTGCCTGAAAACTACAGGAGCCATGTTACTGTACTGGGCAAGAATGGGAGGGTAATAAAATTCAAAAAGCCTTAACTGGGTCTGTAAATAGAGGCGGTTTGTGCCCAGACTGGGAACTGCTGGAGTCAGCTGGGTAAATCTCATTCCCTTTGTTAAGGAAATGTTAATGTTTGGTTAAATGTCTTTAATTAATTCCCTCCTTAATCACCCAGGGAGGGGAAATTGAGGGGTTGGGGTGTTTTCTTCTAAAAGGAGGTGGATAAATGGTGGGGTGGCAAACAGAGGCACCCAAGAGCGATGGGATTTCTGCTGACCAGTGCTGGGAGCACCCCCAGCTCTTCCGTCTCGATGCAGTTACTTAGCGCTGGGCCAAAACATGCCGTTGTCTGTCGAGTTATTGTCTAAAAGTCGTCCTCAAAAGGTGGGTTATTGTCAAAATCGGGCAACTAATGGTGTTTTACATATTGGATGTCTGCGAACAGCTCGGTGTGTTTTGTGGCTCTCCTCGTGCCGTGGATGAGGGAGCAGCTGTAAGCGGGAATTTGTATTTGGAATATGCAAATCGGCTCTGGGAGTTGCTTAAAGCTGTGAATCCATTGCCTGGAAATCGTAAACTACTCCAGTGTGGCTGATCAGAGCTATGCTTTTACCAGAAATTCGTTAGATATTGCTGTGGTGAAAGAGTCCCCTCATCCCTGCCTCACTCTAAGTGAAGTTCTCATAAATAATTCCTTGCAGCCTGTGACTGTGGTCGCAGTCAACTGTCTCAACTCGGCAAAGAAGACACAAGAAGAGGCTGTTTCCCCCTGAGATTAGCTGTAGCTTTTGCAGAGCATCTCACGGTCCAACTCTGCTGCCTCCAGAGCGATGCTGGGAGAGCAGGGCGGGGGGAAACTCTCCCCATTGCTTTTTCTCTGGCTGCTGTCGTGCAGCCGGCTTTCCTTAGGGGAAACCTCTTGTCCCCTTCCCCAGCTGTTGGGGTTGACATCAACCGAGTTCTCCAAATCACCTTATTTGCCTCTGTTAATAAATTAGGTTTTAACCACGCGCTCGCCTCGGGCGCTTTACTGCAAGATGGATTTCAGAGGCTTGGGCAACAAAATTTCTTCTGCACAGGGACCAGGTCCTGGGGCTCTCTGCTTTTCTCCCCCCGCCTGGAACCCACGTTCCTGGGCTGGGTGCTGGTCTCGGACAGTCTGCCTGGTTATGCAAACCCACCAGGTGACAATCCCACGGGTAGGATGGAATCACCTGTAGGATACAGGAGGGGAAGGGTTTGTATGAAGGCAGCTTGTGGTGATGTTGTCCTCAAGATGTGCTTTTCCCATTGAGGTTGTGGGTGGAGAGTGCCCTTAAAACATGAGAGCAGGTGAGGGGAATAATCTCACTTGTTTGGGGAAAAATGTGGGTCAATAATTTCACATGGACAAGGCTTTGTTCATTTTACATGAACAATGGGGTTGCTCAGCCTGGAGCAAAGGAGGCTCAGGGGAGCCCTTCTGGCTCTCGACAGCTCCTGACAGGAGGTTGGAGCCAGGAGAGTTGGGCTCTGCTCCCAAGGGAGAGGACAAGAGGAAACAGCCTCAAGTTGCACCAGGGGATGCTTAAGTTGGACCTGATGAACAATTTCTTCCCTCTGAGGGTTGTCCAGGGCTGTCCCAGGCTGCCCAGGGCAGGGGTGGAGTCCCCGTGATCCCTGGAGGGGTTTCAAAGCCCCCCGTGGAGCTGTGGTGCTGAGGGACATGGGTCAGTGGTGCCCTGGCAGTGCTGAGGGAACGGTTGGACTTGGTGATCTTAAAGGTCTTCTCCAACCAAACCCATTGTATGATTCTGCAAGGCTAAGGCTGGATTCGGGGATTGCCGTGTTGTGTTTAGCACAAGCTTTGGCTTGTCACTGCGCGTGCACTGTGCCCTCACTGTGATTTCAGGATGTTCCTCTGCTGCTGCGTGCCCACCAACACCAATACTTTGATTATCACCCGAGAATATCTGTGTTACCTCCCAGGTCTCACCAAGCTCTTAAATGTGATCTCGTTGCAGGACGTGATCGGCGGAGCGCTGATTTCAGCCGTGCTGCTTGTGCTCTTGTACCCTGTGTGGGACACAATAGATCACTTGCTGTTAACTAGTCCCTTCTGCCCACTGCTTTCCATCGTTGTGCCTCTTGTCTTGTGTTACAACTACCCCAAACTGGACTATTACAGCCCTACCAGGGGGGACACCACCACTATCTTAGGAGCAGGAGCTGGAGCAACTGTGGGATTTTGGTTAAATAACCAGTATGCTACACCAGCCTACACCAGTCAAAGATTTCAGCTTGGACTTTCTCTGCTCACCAGTAAGATCGTGGTGGTCGCGCTAGCCAGGTTCTTCGTAGGGATCCTCGTTGTTCTCCTGACGCGCCGGCTCATGAAGAGCGTGGTCCTCAGCCTGCTGGGTTATCGGTACAAGTTTCCCGTTGGTGACCTGGAAGCTCGGAGACGACTGGAAGTCGAAGTGCCCTATAAATTTATCACGTACTCCTCAGTTGGCTTCAGTGCCACCGTGATCGTGCCGCTGCTGCACGAGCTGTTAGGGTTGATGTGAGCACAGGGCCTTCCTTACAGAGCAACCTACGGCTCCACCATTTCAGAGATAAGTCGATCAAGGCTGGGAACTCAACCAAAAAAGTGTTTTGTGCCTTTCTGCACTGGTGTGGTGGGTTGACCCTGGCTGGAGGCCGGGAGCCCACCCAAGCTGCTCTATCACCCCCCTTTTCAGCTGGACGTGGGAGAGATAATATAAGGGAAAGCTGGTGGGTTGAGATGTGGACAGGGAGAGATCATTCTCCACTTACCATCAGAGGCAAAACAGGCTCACCTTGGGCGAAAATTAATTTATTATAACTCAAATCAGAGTAAAGAGAAATAAAACCAACTCTTATAAACACCTTCCCCCTACCCCTCCCTTCTTCCCGGGCTCAACTGCACTCCCCATTTCTCTGCCTCCTCCCCCTGAGTGGCACAGGGGATGGGGAATAGGGGTTGTGGTTGGTTCATCACGTTGTCTCCGCCACTCCTTCCTCCTCACCCTCTTCCCCTGCTCCACTGTGGGGTCCCTCCTGTGGGAGACAGTCCTCCATGAACTTCTTCAACCCGTGTCCTTGCCATGGGCTGCAGTTCTTCATGAAAGGCTCCATGTGGGTGTCTTCCAATGGGTGCAGGCCTTCAGGGGTGGACCGCGCCAGCCCAGGTTCCCCACATGGTCGTAAGTCCTGCCAGCAAAGCCGCTCTAGGGTGGGCTTCTCATGGGGTCACAGCTTCTTTTGAGCATCTACCTGTTCCAGCATGGGGTCTTCCACAGATATCTGCTCCACCGTGGACCTCCATGGGCTGCAAGGGCACAGCATGCTACACCCTGGACTGGAAGGGAATCTGCTCCAGCTGAAGTTGCCCTCATGCAGCCTTTTTTCCCCTGCTTAAATGTGTTATCCCAGAGGTGCTACCACTGACTGTGATGGCCTTGGCCAGTGGTGGGGCCATCCTGGAGCCAGCTGTCAGTGGCTCTATTGGACACGGGGGAAGCTTCCAACAGCTTCTCCCAGAAGCTATCCCTGTAGTCCCCCCACTGCCAAAACATTGCCATGCAAACCCAGTACAATTGGACGTGGGAGAGTCACAGAAATTGCCATTCACAAATAGCTTGAGGTTGGAAATTGCTGAGCCTTCTGTGTCCCATAACTAGAGGCCCCTGGCCCTGTGGGATGCCATCCCCATGGACAGCAAGACCTCCTGCCTGGCCGTGGGGTGGCTCCTGCTGAAGCAGGAGAGCAAGCCAAGGAAGGTTTGGGGCATGGAGGAGCGAGCAGCTGGTGGGGTCGGGGAAGAGGCCACCAGACAAGAGCACAGCTCCATCTGCGCCCCACTATCCCTGAGGACCAGGGTGAAGGATGTCAAGATGATGTGGAGGTGGAGGTTCTTCAAGCATTGGCACCTTCCCGCTGTCGGGCTTCGGTGGGAGTGCTCTGCTGACCATGAGAGCAGGTTTCTTCAGCAGCTATCATTGGCAGAGATCACACCGCTGTGCTTGGGTATGGCCGAGCAGCTCCTTAGAGAAACCTGATGATGCTCTTGTTGCTTGCCATAGTGTCTTCTAACAGCACGGGCAGTCTTGGCTATCTCTAAAACCCTCTTTTGCATGGAGGATTTTACCCATTGCAATCCCTAAAAAAAAAAACAACCCCCAGAAATTAAAACGGAAGAAAGAAAAAAATCCAACACAAAATATTTTCAGTGATTTGCAGTAAATTTGTCTTGGGTATTTATAAGAAAGCCTCCACTAAAAGATCCTTTGCCTACATACAACTGAGCAGAGTTGTCACCACCATGTTGAGGCTTGTGTTCAATCAAGTGAACTCCAATTTAGCTTCTCTGGGTGGGACAAAGCCCTTCCTGTCGTGCAGGGCTTGTAAGTAGTGTCCTTGAACTGCGTTGTGGAAGGAGCTGAGGGGTGACCCCAGTGACTACAGTGTGTGGTGGCGATAAGATGCCATTGTTCCGTGCGGCACCACGGTTGGTCTTCCATGCATGTTGCAATACCGTGTAGACCCTTGTAGAGCACCACTCGAGGAATGTTCAGAGGAGGGTCAGCACTACAACTCAGGCTGCTTATTTAAATAAAAAATAAATATCTTTCAGCTGCTGGACCAATGAGCTGTTGAGAAATACAGCAGTGAACATGGTCTGCTTGGCTAGAGAATCGTAATGTGCTATGAGCTTTGAGACTGAGCAGTGGAAGCCAGCTGTCCAACCATGTCCACCTGTCTCGGCTGCAAGAAAAATTCACCTGGAGAAGGTAGAGGAAGAGTTTTGCCATCACTTGTCCCCTTGAATAAAGGTAATTTAGCCCCCAGAAGCGTAGCTGGGAGTTTTGCCTGAGGAGCAGGAGGCGAGCACGTGACAGAGCCATGTGACGTGGTCTCCAGAAGAAATGCAGGCAGAGATTTTAACCATTTTTAGCTTGCCCAGGAGAAATTGTTTTCAGTCGTGCTGTGTGGGCTTCATATGTGTGCACAAAGAACTTCAAGGAACCTTTCAGTGGAGCATGTGCCCTTTGGTCAGCCCTGGGCTCGGGCCACCAAAGCCATGGGCTCCTATCCTCAGTCTCCACTTGTCACAGGCTTTAAAACACCTCCGGTTAAGGAGTGCTTGATGATGGGCAGCTGCCTGGCTGAGCTGAAGTCCCATGGAGGTGCCACATCACAGTGGGCAGGAAAAAAAAACCCAAACAATTGTTTAAGCTGCGGAGTGGAATCAGTCCCAAGAAAGGCCACAGCTGGACAGGGACATTCCTGCAGTTGGAAGGGTAAAGTTTCTGTTCTGAATCACAGATATTTTCTGCTATGAAGATTTTATAAGTGGTCTCTAGGAATGCTTGGCTTTGCGCACAGGTATTTGTATCTTTCATGGCAATCAGCCCCACGGGGGGTCATGCGACACACGCAAACTGTATTTGGTTCAGATCTTCAAATATACCTATTTTGCAAAATCTGGCGTTTCTCCCTTTGTTTTGTGGCCTCTACATGTGTTTGGTGGAAGGGGAGGGAGTCGCAGTTCAATGACCTTCCCAAATGCAACCACCCACCTCTCTGCCCAAGCTGGGCCCTTGTCCAACCATGCTCAGCCTCATGGGGAGCTTCAGCTCCTATGGGCTCAGCAGCAGCATCCTGCTTTATTTAAATCATTTTTAAAACGACAAATGATCTACTGGCAGTTATTTGTCGTGTCCTTCACCAAGAGAAACCAGTGAGTTGCCAGTTCATCACAGAATCACAGCATTGTTTGGCAGGGACCTTCCAAGGTCATCGAGTCCAACCCCCCTGCAGGGCCATCTGCAACCAGAGCAGGGTGCTCAGAGCCCCGGCCACCTGCCCTGGGATGGTGCCAGGGATGGGGCAGCCACCACCTCTCTGGGCAGCCACAGCCAGGCTCGCTCTCACCTATCCTGGCTATAAACTCAGGAAAACAGCAAAGCCTCCAGCATTACAGCCTAATTCTGTCCCACTAAAGAGACAAATCTCCTTTGATGCTCATGGGAACACTACACGCTTAACTGAGGACCAAATCTGGCTCTGTGACAGATGTCCTGAGATAAAGTAGTCACTACCACTAAAAATGTCAACAAGTATCCATGGTTACCAGATAGCGATATTGGAATGATCACAGTTATTCTGTATGCTGGCTGGTATGGACACACAGGGCTCTATGGTAAACCTGGCTGTGCTCTGGATTTCCTCTGCAGTCACCAGCTTCCGTAATTCTCCCCACCAGTTACACCCATTGAGATCCCAGCAAACCAGTCAGGAAATGTAAGGGCTAAATCGAGATAGACTTTGACCCCTTTTTTTTGCAGCAGCAGCATGCAGAGGTTTTTAAGGTGCTTGTAGAGTTTGCTTTACTGCAACATCATCAACTGTAGGTGTGAATTCATTTTTAAAGGATAAATATATCGAGCAATCGGCACCACAAAGAGATTCTGAATTCCCAGTTCTCTTTTCTGACCGTTTCTTCCTTCCCAGACCACCGAAGGTGGCAAGGAATTTTCAGTCTCAACTTCTGCAGGGTTTGTTGAGAGTCCCAGAATTGCTCTCTTCCCACCTTGCAGCCACTGCCACGCTCTTTGTGGAGGGGACCAAAGCTTGGAAGGAATGCCCACTGGAGCAATTTTTAATAAATAGATTGGGAGTGTTATTAACCCTACGGATGAAAGCTGGCTTCCTAACTTTGCGTTTACAGGGTAAACAATTTAAGTTAAGATTTTTAATTAATATTAATTTAAACCATCTGTCCACCATCTGCTTATTTCTGATGCAAAATATGAGTTTCTTTGTGATCTTTAATCAGACACTTAGCAAACGCACGACGATCCCTATCATTTTTAAGTAAGAAAATTATTTTCAGCAAGCGAGTTTTCAGACAAACAAACAATTTTAGCAATAATTGTAAATCAAAACTCATTCAACATTAGCCTATACTTTGGGAAGGGGAAAAAAAAAAAAAGATGTCTGAGAAACAGAGTATCACAGATCCCAATTTTTATTATTCTCATCAGGTTCCTGGTAGCAAAAAGTAAGGGCATATCAAAATAGAACTCATTTTGTAAATCAATTCGGGCTCCAGACCACGTCACTGCCGAGTCAACGATGGATACAAAGACACCGAAAGCAAAAAGACTTTTTTAGTAAAGGTTGGTATAGGCAGAAATGTGGAACTCCTCTAGAACAAAGGCAGCTTGTTTATGTACCTCACCCAGAACCTAATTTTAGATGGCTTCATTAGGAAAAAAAGACTAAAATCTCGAGCTAATTAAGTGCAGTTAGTAAGTTGCTGTTGCAGGAGCAGGCACGGGAGCCTTTAGCAATTACAGTCGTACACAGATGCACCACGGAGCTACACCAGTTACCCCCGTCTCCTCCTCACAGGAACAGATTGCTAATTACAAAACCATGCCCCAACACCTCCTCTACCCTGAGCAGCAAACATCCACCCTGGAACAAACTTTCTCACCTCAACTTGGGATTTTAAATTTTCCGAGTGTCAATATGGTCCTTCGCTTTGCTTTTTACATCCTACTGCTGTCCCTGATCAGGTCTCTTCCCACTTATTGTCCCTGGTGGTGGCAAGAGACCAGCAAATGCAAATCTTTCCACGAGTTTCCAGTTATTATTTGGTATTTTAAAATGCAGCTTCCCCACTCCCCTCCCGTGCCTTGCCACTGCAGCTAATGCCAAGAACTCTCGCTTGAAAGCAGCCTTGTCTGAAACCGAACCAAAATCTCGATGCTCAAGAGCTTCCATCAGAGCACTGGTAAAGGTAAACGTTAGATCAGCCTGAAGTGGAGGCACTTCACATGCTCCACAAATCAGGAAGCCTTAACTATTGAAGGTATTGACACAGAAACCACCGGGCACCAAGTGCTTCCTTGGTAGAGCGTAAAAAATCCTTCAACACAAAAAACCCCAAACCAAGCAGACATCCCCAGAAATATCACACTCCAAATCCCAATAGTTTCACTCACTGAGTGTCACAGAAAGTAGTCAGAAGAAGAAATGTATCCTTGTTTCTGTAAAAAGCCCTCTGTTTTATTTATTTTTTTTTAGATGTGGCTACAGGGAATTCAGACTTCCCCATCCAATAATCCTTCAGCCTGCATTACGCCCGGGCTGCAAATAGCCTGGTTATCTCCATTTAGTTTCTGCAGTCTCCTAGAAATAGAAGATTGATGTGGAAAATATGAAAATTGTCAACTTTGGTAAATCCGAACACAGAAGGCACTATATGTATGATAGTTAAGAAATTACTCTAATAATTTATTCTGGAGCTTTTTAATGCTAATGATGAAAGACAAGCATTTCAGATGGCATCTAGTGATGGATGTTATTTGGGTAATGCTTGCAGCAGGCTTCAGCTTGGTAGGGAGTTCATGTAAATTACCTTGTGCCGAAGAGAGAAAAATGTGGTGTGTTACTGGAGGTGTATCCGGATTTTCAAAGGAAAGAACGACACAGCAGCAGCCGTGGAAAAGGGAAGCGTGCTTGGGCAAAACCGCCGGGATTATTTAATACCCGCTGGGTTAGTCTTGGAGAGAGCGGTGTTAAGGTTTGGTGTCATTCCTCACAACTCGGCAGGAAAAGGAGACAAAGTTTAATCCCCAGAAACAACAACAAAACTGTTTGGAGCTCTTTACCCAGCCGTCTGCCTACGCTGCTGACCCTTAAGAAGCAGAGAGGTTGGCTTGGGAAGTACCATCACCTCAACGCCGCAGCCTCTCTCTCTCTCTCTCTTTCCCCTCCGTATTCTTTTCTCTTCCCTCTTCTCTCTCTTTCTATTTTTTTAAGACTATCGCATTTACGTAATCGTCCTCTTATTAGGGAGATTCTGCTGAACTGCTGACAATGATGTACAGTGGTGCTGCGCTGGCATGACGGTTGGGGAAAACGATTCTGCTGCACCACCACACAAAACCAATTAGAGAACTATTTTCTGCGACAGGTCAGGAATTTACATTGTTTCTCATCGAAAGATGTGCTTTTTAATTTCTTTATTAAGATGACATCCATGTCCCTTGCGACTTTTAGGGATGACAATCATTTGCTCATCACACGGGAGAGTACAATCAGCGAAATCGCATTACCGGTACGGGGCAACGCCAGGAACTCCCAAGCATCGTTCCGCATTTTCCAAATGAACTAGTTTGAGAACCAATAATTAGAACAATATATATTGATAGAATTTTTTGACAGGACCTTTAGACACCCACCAGGGGGGTAGAGTAATGATAGTCCCTATAGAGCAAGGCGACGCCGTGTTTGCCCAACACAGAAACATCATCTTTGTCAAATCGGGAGGACATACAGACATCCTGGACGTCCTCGGATCGGGGCACGAGAGGAGGGAGTAACTCCCTTCGGCTTCTTCCGTGACTTGTGGATGACAAATTGTTTCTCCTGCATGAAGTCTCCACGGTCAGTATTTTTATACCGAACAAAAAAACCCCCCCGAAACATAATTTAAAGTGGCGTCTCTGCTACGAGAAATCCCCCAAATCCAAGATTTCCCTGCATAAGGCTGAGCTGACACCCAGAGCTCCCTCCACTTACCTCCCTCGTTACCAGGGAAGGCTTCCTCAAAACACCCAACACAGGGAGACGGGGAGAAACGAAATTTGGTTGAGCATGCGAAGAGAATTTTGTGCAACTAAATGATGCTCGTAGACAGCTTTAAGCGCACAAATCTCTGTTCTGAACAGAGTCTTGCATGAAATAATAGAGGGGTGAAAGAGAAATAAACATTTGATTAAAGACATGAAGGATGACTGCATCTGGTTTTATGGCTGTTTATGAATACAGGTTAATAACTGTAATTCAGAGATTACCTTACTAAGGTAATTTACTTACCTTCCTACTTGCTTATTAAGGCTGTCTCTGAATTGTAATTATTAATCTGTAGTTGTAAGGAGCCACGACTGCATATAGTGTGAATGGACATTAGCAATAAAAAAGACTGTATTTCAACAAAAGTTGGACTTATGATGTGTCAAACTCCCTTTCAGGATGGAAAAAAATATATCAGAGCATACCATTTTCCAAAGAAAAAGCCCTGAATGAATAAAAAAGGAAAAAAAAAACAAACAAAACACACATTTAATAGCAGTAAAAATGCTCTTTCAAAGGGAAAAAAACAACAGGTTTGCTAAGAGGAAGAAAAAGAATATTAAGTAAACTTACTGCTTGCAATTTAATTAATTGAGTTGTGAAGGAAAGATTATTTTTTTTCATTGCAAAATAATACTTGCATGGGAATAGAAAGCTAATGCTACTGCTCCGAAATGACAGAGCACACTTTATACTTTCCGTTTTCATTCGAAACTCCCTAAAAATAGCTATAAACAAGATGAAGTCTGAAGCTGATGGTCTGAACAAGGAAAGCAGCACGTAAAGGGGCAAAAGATCCGTTACACCCACTGCACGAAGCAGAGTTTGCCTTTTCCTGAAGGGAGGAAAACACTGGATTCGAAATCGATCTTAGTACGAAGTGCATCCGTGTATAAGTACGGGGGGGTGTAAATTGATACAGTTCGGTTTCATTCAAGATTCCAGTCTCGTTCTGTGTTTTTCTTCTCTGTGAGCTCACCCAAGTGCCTGTGTTTGAGCCCGTGCAGTAGTAATTCCTCTCTAAACACAGAAAGCAGCAAGGGTAGACCGTGCTTTATTATATTGTTATTTTCAGCAAGCACGAGCAGAGCAAGAGGCTGGCAACGGGAAGTTTCTGTGTTCCAGTCCCGATTGTATCACTGAGTCAATGTGTCATTCATTCCCTTGTGTTCCTGTCAACCAGTTGTAAAATGTGTGAGAACATATTCGGCACTTTTCTTTTTTTCTGAACTGTTTTCTAAATTTAATCTGATATTTTTCTGTGCGGTGTCAAGATGATGTTAGTGCTCCCTTCTTTAAGGGGAGAAAAGCACAACAATACACAATTAAACGCGCTGGCAGAGTTCTGTGTTCATAGGTTGCGTGCCTACCAGTTCAGTCAACACGCAGAGACACCTACAGCTGCGTGTAAATCCACGGGCTCAGAGGGATATCCTACAGACAGATATTATGCACACAATATTTGTGAATTGAAGGGATTTTTACTGGCCTATGCTACAAAAAACAAAGTGGGTTTTTTTTTTGGTTAAGGAAGATTCTAAACTCAACATTTCAATTAGTATTTAACTTCACTGATGGAAAAAAAACCACATCAAGAGAAATACTAAAATATTTCTCACCGGCAATATGAACAGTGAAAACATCTCCAAGTTTCTTTTGCTGATCCAGTAAGAATTTGAAAGCATCTTTTCTAAAAATCAAAGCCTTTCCAAGGTAAGGAATCCAGCCGTTTATTAGCGGGGGCTCTCCAGTCTTCCTGTTGAAAACAGAAACCAAATAAATATAAATAAAAGCAGGAATTAACTTTTGCCATGAGAGCAGCTCATCCTGCTCTCTGTTTCTCTATTACACGTAGACCCAGCGCCTACGCAGAGAGTGCCTGCAACGTGTAATATGTTGTGCAGAAAGTTCTTCAGCTACGGTGGCAGGTTAAATCCAATCACACCTCCGAGCACGGAAGGCTCTGGGTGGTGATTAGGAAAAATAAGTGAGAGAAATTGAGATGCATTTCACTACAGGTCACCCAGTTATTACCGTCAAGTTCCGAGCACAAAAACCTGACATTGGGTAGAAAAATCTCCCAGCAAAGAGTCCTCTCTCACTTGCAATACTTGGCGCGTCAGAGGAAGATGTATCGGGAGGCAATTATGACAGATTTAGGTAAATAGGACGCTGACAGACCACACAAACCAACTGGCCCCACAGAGAACGTGGTAACAATTTCACTTTACCAGCACATGGAGCACCTACTGTTTTCTCTAAATATCTTTAAAATATTGAGTAGTGATCGAGGACAAATACTTAATTCCCCATCATAAATCCGTATATTTATAGTGTCCTAAGCTAGGAACGCACGGCAACAGTTTAAGATGAAATACTAGATGCTGGTGTTTGCATCCCAGCCTCAGAAAGCAGCCACGGTGTGTTAGTTATGTTTATTGAAGACTAAAATACCTTTTAAGAAACTATTAAGTTACATTTTTCTTTAAAAGGGAAAAAAAAGAGGTTTCCACGCTGTCCTATTCCTGCCTGTAAGTAAATGCCTTTCCCTCCTGCTGGTCTTTAGTTGCTCGAATCTGATTTCCAACAAAGAAACATAAAGCGTGCTTGCTCTGGGAAGGATTAAAACAAATATTCACCAGCAACTCCTCTGCTACATCCCATCTGCGAAGGTGACTTATACTACATGCAGAACAACTCATTCTGATTAAATGCAAGGTATTTACTGGCTCGGATCTAATCAAAGATCAAGGGATCACAAGCTTTACTACTATCATACACAGCAAGGATTTTTATGTAGCTGGATTAACCCTGTCATCGTCCCATTCTCCCTTGAACTGCTGCAACCGCAATGAAAACAGCCAAGGTAAAGCTGCTGTCCTGTTATTTGCAGTTCTTGTTTTCCTAATTAAAGCTTTCTGAGCAGGAAAATCACAGGCCAAAGTTTTGCTCTCTTACTTTAAAAAGTTGCTATGAATTCATTTTGCTGGGATGGAGAAAAGCAAGCTGCAGATCTCCATCTCTCTCTGCTTCCCCGGCTGCTGATTCCGAACGTTAAGTTTTCAAGAACATCCTTTTGTCCTCTGGAAACCCAGGAAACCTCCCGGCCCGAGCCCGGCCGACGCCACTTTTGTCGCGGTTTTTTCCTTTCTCTGGGTTTTGTGGCTTTGGGGTTTTGTTTATTTTGTGGTGTTCTGGTTTTCTATCGTGGGGAGGGCTGAACCTCTCGTTTTAAGATGCCTCCCACGCTGCCTGGCGTTACCCATCCTCCAGCAGGCAAATAACAACACGATTTACTCAAGGGGTCCGCAAAACTTTGTGATGGTTCATTCTGTATTAAGTGAACACGAGAAAAGAACTAATCTGAGATTACACCAGAGGGATCCCCAGCCCTGGGAGCATAACAACCCACTCGATACCCTCAATTATCCCCTCCAAGCCCATAAAGAATCTGGATGATTTACCCTTCCCTCCCCCAACTATTAAGTCCTGAGCGCGGCCGCTTTTCACTTCCCGGGCTGGCCACGATGCCCCGTAAGTAGCATCCTGACAAATATTTAGACAGGCTTTTTGTCATCTTCTAATTGACTGCATCTCATTTCACCCTCCATGTTCTGTCATCCGGTCAGAAGCTGTATTCTTCACGAGCTCTCTGCCGGGTGAAAAAGAAGGCAGCTCAGAAATCCAGGGGAAAATTAACTTAATGCTCCAAGTCTGCAGGATGACATCAGGGAGACATTTTGCTCCGGCCAAGACGGGAGGGTCATCGTTTGCTTCAGACATGTTTAGCTCAGCAGCAATAAGCTTAACACTGTCAAACACCGTGTCAAAGCTACGCAGCTTTGGGAGGAAAATAGAACACCAGTTCAACTTATGACCCGCAGCAGACTGATAACAGAGATGTGTCTTCATTTCTAGCTTTCCTTCTCTTTGGAAGATGGAGGTCATCTCCATGACTTATCTCTCGTAGGTCTGCTCGCGCACAGCGAAGGAAAGAGCGCCGCGGATGTTTTAGTGCCTCCCGAAACACAACGCTTCGCTGCACCAACTTTTAAGCAGCTGACCCCAGCTTCCTGAAGGACTTTAACCAACGTCCCGCCTACCTCCAGAAGTTCTCATCGGCTCCAGATGCCTCACCCAACCATTAGCAAAGCCCACGGGAACTTTTACTGGTTGATTAATTTAAGAACTTTGACTCTGGACTCACACTTCGCAGAGGCTGTAAAATTTGTTAATTAGGCAAAAGGTGAAAAATGTTAAAAGTGACATTTTTCTCTCGGTGTATTTTGTTGTGCCAAAGGTAAAATATAGCTAAGACGCGTAAAAGAGAGCTATGAAGTGTTCTGATGACAATTTATGGTGGAAACTTTTTTAACTGAAGCATTCAGAATGTCTTACAGGGTTAGGTTTTATCCAGACCTGGCTTAATTGCTTAAATTCTGATTCACTTCACATACCTCATCATATTCCTGGGCCTTTCTGCTCCACGTCCCTATGGTTTTTTTCAGATTAATCTGGTTTTGCTTCTGTACAGGAGCATCTTTACTTATCTGAGAAGCCTCTCTGAAGTCAGTAAGACTCAGCAGACAAATTCCTCACATATGTGAGTGAATTTTACAAATAAAGCATCAGCAACATGTCCAAGGCAATCTATAAGTAGATGGATCGGTTACAAAGTGGAGCAACACAGTTGTATCATCCATCATTGTTAAATGGATAATTTCAAATGGCATTATGCAAAAATCAGCTGGCTACAAATACAGCCCAGAAATAGAATGAACAGATTTTTGATAACTGCAATTTCTCTTGGCTTTTTCACACCAGAAAGATACTCCCTCGTTAGCAAGTAATAAAGTTGCAACGTCTACTCTATCCGAGGAGCAAAGCTGGGGAGTTTGTCCACCCTTTCCTGAAGGGGAGATTTTTCAGCTGGCCCAAACCACCAAAGTCCCAGACTCCTGTGTGATTATTTAGCTACCGAGGCAAGGCAAGGCAGTGTTAAAAACGGGGAAATTGTACCTAGGCTCACTTACACTAAGCAGCAGTGACACCATAAAGCAGGAGAAAACTGGGCTGTGACATAAATTATGCAAAAAACAGCTTAAAAAAAAAAGGTATTTTTAAAAAAGTCATGGCCTCTAAAAATGATGTTTTCAGTTCTGTTTCAATTTCAGCTCCCCAAATAAGGTCATTTGTTAAGCTTGCCGAACAGTAACTATTTTTTTTTTTTAATTATAAAGAAAATACCCTAAAGATTCACAAGTGAACAGACTTTGCCAACATCATCTCTCCCAGAAATATTTCTGCTTTATTAATGCTCACGAGGGCTGTTCTTTTGCTGGTTACACCACTTCAACATCACTGGGCATCGGCTCAGTGGAAGCGAGAGGAGAATCCTCCTCATTTCCCTGGTTATTTGTATTCTGAAGGAGCAGATGCCTTCCAAATTATGCAAAAATCCACGGCGCGTCTCATACTCCAGCAGATGAACAGGTTAATTTTTCTCTTTGCACATAATAAATCATAAGTGCTTTAACACCCATAGTCGCATTTCATGAACATAAACCTTCTGTTTAATAATGTCTGTTTACAACTAGAATCAGACATCCCGTAATCTCTTGCCTGGGATAAACATTAATCCAGATCTGTCTAGAAAAATTATACAATTCATTACCATAAGTAATCTCTATTGTGCCCTGTGCTTAACCTTCATCTTTTTTTCCCCGTCCTATAATCTTGCAAATCCACTGCTGGTGTATGATTGGCATCTGGTGTCAGCGCAGCCTCCGCCGCACTGAGCAGAGCTGAGAAAGCCCCACAAGACCCCGTCGCTCCGCGGGGTACCGCCGCCTCGCGCTGACCGCTTCTCTGCACCTTTCACCAGAGCGGGGAAAAAAAACCCGCAAGCCGGGGAGCAAAAGGTCTCGTAACATCGTTTGCAGCAAAGGGGTCAATTTCACCTTCCAAACCAGCCGTGGAAATTAAAGGTATCGTCTGATTTTCCCACAGCATCTCCGGTCAAACCATCACGTACCACGTCTGAGCTGGAACGCCCCGTGCCGGGGGGACTGGAAGGGATGGAAATGGATGGGTACAGAAGTAGAACAAAAGCTATTATGAACATGTCAAAGCAGTTTGAGATTATTCACAGGCTCGATCACAATATTTAAGCAACAAGACATGACAGACAGTGTCTTTCCAAGGGCTTCTGAACACTCTAACTGTGAGGAAAAGAATGAGGCCAAAGGCTTCAACCCCAAGAAAGGTAATCCCCAGAAATGTGGTGTCTGGAGTGTCTTCTTGCATTATGAGGGAGAGGACACAGGAAACTTAGGACAGGAGAAAGGCAGCGAGTCTATCTTATCTTTTTTTTTTAATTCAGCAGTTGCAGTTCTCCCCCCAGACCTGCTCACTGCATTGGGTGGTTTGTACCTGTGAAGAGAGGAAAAAAAATAGGATCTTCTAACTGTCTGTCCACAGGTTTTTGATACTTAGAAAATGATGTGCACCTTAAATAGCCCTGTCTAGCCAATCTGCCTCCACAACCTCCCGGAACCTGGAAAACTGAGGACACGTGGTATGAAAACAGAACAAGCTTCAGCAATAAACCGTCTTCTACCTTGGAACGCTCAGCTCCACGACCTCCTGGGGAGGGCAGGAGCTGCCGCCGCTCCTCTCCGCTCACCGTTCGGAGGCTTACGTAGAGCAAAAGGATGCATCAGGCCAAGGCTCGCCAGAGAGATGCAGACACGGATTGACTCGGCGAAGAAGAAACAAGAGCCCTGGGATGGAAAAAACCCTCACGCTGCCTCCAGCGGTACTCCTGTCCAGGTGAAGCGGTTTCACGCCGCAGCACCGAAAACGTCCTCTCGTAACAGACAAGGAAAAAGACCCAGGGAAAAGTAGCAAAGATACTTTTAAGCACACCGAGGAGAGAGAGTTTATCTGCGCTCCCAAAAAGAGCAGTACAGCAAAGACAGACTCTAGTGGTAACGGGAGACAAACTGGGAGAAATGCTGATGAAAACAAACCAACCAACCAACCAATCAACCACTGATTTTTTACAGTGGTTTTTTTTTTTTGCTTCTTCCGCAGAAAAAATGCAAACCTTTTGTCAAAAATTTTTCATGTCAAGAACTTCTGGGTTTTTAATAAAAATACTTCTTGTTTAATGTTCTGTAAAAGCATACAAGCTTTTAGTTGCTAAGATCTCGAACTTGGGTTGTTAACTGGTCATCTCAGAGGCCTTTTTTTTCCTGTCTTCTGGTAATTTCACTTGGGTCATTCCCAAACACCCCAAAATTACCAGTACTCAACAACTCGGTAGCTACAAAACATCACTCTCTAGCAAATCTTATTCCTCTGATGTTTTTTAGGCTAAATCGTCATTGTAGGTTGACACTGTACACACCAGCTCTTCACAAGTCAAACCTGTGTGTTGAAGGGCATATCCATAAATCCCACTACTACTTGTAGTGACTGGCTGGGACTTTGCCCAAAAAGCCAAAAGGCAAGTGAATACCATTGGGGGGAAAGGAATCTGAACAGTTTTAAATTAGAAAGCCACTGAAAACACCCTTTTGGCTCAGGTGAAGACTCCCAGAAAGGTCCTACAAAAAATGCAATGTAAAGTATCACAAGGGCACATTAATTGACTTAAGAGAACCCAACGATTCTTGCCCAATACCCATCTCTTTCATTTCTGCACTTCCATACACTGCCTCCTGCAACACATGTTAGCACTGTACGCAGTAAGTAGCTCATAGTAGGAAATCATATTAACCGTCTGGCCTAGAAATGACAAGTGAAGTGTGGATAAGGCTGTCAGCACTCCCCACAGAAATACATTCCAACGGGCAGAAAGCTCTCCTTACGTAATAAAGAGCAAACAAATAAATCCAGGAAACCTCAGCAAGAGCGGTGGGATGTTATTCACATTAAAAAAAAAAACCCTGGTAACAAGGAAAGAGAGGAGAATGTCAGGTGGAAATGTGACTGCTATGAAGGAAGGATGATGTTTGTGAGCTGTACGTAGCATTAGGAGGTCTCCTTCCTTTTCAAACTGTTAGCCACACTTGCTTCCCCAATACTTGTTTCCCTCTCCTTCCAGTGCTGTGAGTCTCCTGCACACGGTAAGAGAAACAGTTCTGTAACTGGAGTCTCCATCACACATCCATTCTCTCCCACGTCACCTCCTTCTGCCACCAGCCTGGATTAACTTCTCCATTTCTCCACCTGAACTGATTTTACTTCTCTCAGCACAGACTGTCAGGGGATTTACTTCAGCAGAAAGCACACTGCAGTCTGCTCTCGCCGTCTTTTGGCCTCACTTGCTGCAACAAGTCTCTCTTCCTTCTTCCTAGACGTGCTTCTGTGCTCTTTCCTCATGTCCCTCTTCTTCTTCCAAAACCTCCCCCCTCTGTTTGCTATTTCACTCACATCCTTTCCCTGCTTCTCCTCTTTCCCTGAGCTCTGCCCCTGCCTGCAATAGCAGGCACAGGTCTTCCTCCAGCCAGGCTTTCTCACAGGTCACAGCTGGCTAAGTCCTGTCCCTGCCTTAACAAGGTGCTGCATGTGTCAGAGAATCCCAGAGTGGTTTGGGTGGGAAGGGACCTTCCAAGCTCATCCAGTCCAACCCCTGCAGGGAGCAGGGCCATCTGCAACCAGAGC
>JANHFX010021297.1:4450-27101 GCA_027560015.1 Chloroceryle amazona | reverse complement strand
GATGGAGCAGGGGGGTGGCACCAGGTGATCCCCAGAGGGCCCTTCCAGCCCCACCGTGCTGGGATTCTGTGTCCTGAGAGAACACACCACCTTGCTTAATGCAACAGGGATTTCCAGAGCTTGAGTCACTAACTGCCACCAGAACGGCCAAAGCTCGTCCCTGAGCAGTTGAGCAGCTCCTGGACAGAGCCTGAGCTCTGAGCATGCTGAGGGAGCTGAGATGCAGCCTCACCAAGGGGTTACCAAATCACAGAACGGCAGGGTTGAAAGGGACCTCTGGAGATCCCTAGCTAGACTTCTCCTCTTTGATACTGTCACCAAAGCTCCACTGATGCTCGGTAAGAGAAACGAGAATGGTCCAGCAGACTCCAGCTTCCCAAGACTCATTTGCCTGACTGGTGAAACTGGTGAAATCCCCAGATGAACCAGTCTACCCACGGCAAAGCACACAGAGCCATCCTTCAGGGCTTCCTTGTGGGAAGAACAGGCAGATTCTCTAGTTCCATTAGTACAGGAGTTAAGGGAAATCTCTAACCTGAGGTGTTTTAGCAGGTGAAAGAAGCTTAACACAAACCCATTTTAAATGTAAAAAGATTAAATTCCTACTATGTGCAATTAGAGGGAGAGGAATAACTTTATCTCATGGGGAAAAATCACCTCCCTCTGCCAGGTAATACCAGGAACAGACATAATTAGATGCCTCGGGAAGGAGCATCGCCCTCCCTGCTCAGAGAGAACTCTGAAACCTGAATCTTCCCAGAGAATTCCCTTCGTGCTAACAGGGAATGGTGAAGCGAGTCTCTGAATGACTTTGTTCGCTGGTTTGTGCCTCCCCCTGTCTCCCTGGGCTCTCTGGGGTGTGCAGCCTGCTGTTATTCAGGATTTCTGGACAGCCAGAAGCCCTCTCCGAGAGCTGGCAGTGAAGCTGCTCTGCAAGGCTGGGCACTGGCAAGGGAGCGAATCTCATCTGCAAGAGCTCACGTTACTTTTCCCCCAGCAAGGAGATTTGCCTGCACAAAGCGCCCGGTGTAACGTGCCGCAGGGATACCCGCAGCTCGGCATCGCCACTGCTGCCCCAATGGCTAGGGGAAAGAGAGGCAAGAAGCAGTAAGAAGATCTGGGTTCTGGAAATACATGATTCCTGCTTTCAGAAGGGGTCATGCTACTACTGCCAGCTCCTAGAACACAGGATCCTTCAACAGCCATGGACAGATAAATGTGAGAAGGGTGGAAGCGTTATCAGTTGGAATAAGATGGAAACAATCCTCTGAATCCTTTCAGTCAGTGACTTATCAACTGAGAGAGACAGAAGAGATCCTGCACGGCACAAGCGATGGTGAGGTCCTCGGTGATTTGGGTTGAGGTTGCACTCACTCTCACAAGCACCTGAGCAACTCATCTTGGGTTCTAAACAGCTTTGATCAACAGTAAATTATCTTGACACTTATTTTGCCATGGAATTGGCTGCCTCTGCGTCCGCTCTTCAAAGAGATTTCAGTAGCTGGTTGTCTTGCCTCCAACTATTTCAAAGCTTCTAACTCCAAGTTCAGCCTTTCCAGCCACCCACATCCCAACAAGAGTTGTACACACAACATTTTACTCCATTCCAACGCCCAACAGCCTTGGAGTTAAAGCATCACTTGCAGGAGGATGATAGTATCAGCTACTTGAGCACAGGAAAGACAGGAGATCTTTACAGCTAAGAAGATTAGGGTTGCTATATGGCTTTGCAGGAGCTGCTACTGTATTGCACATACAATAAAGGGCTTCTAGACTTCATCCCAAGTCAGTCCTTAAGGACATCCTGGTGCACGGTTTAGAGGCACCATAGCTACAGTCCAGGGTTCTTTCCTATAGCCTGAATGCATCCTCTTGACCTCCCACACCTCCTGCATTATTTCCTTCTTCTGAGCCACCTCATCTCACAAGCCCAACTTGTTCTAGAAGGTGGACAAAATGCAGCTTTTTGAATTAAGTAAAAAGTCTTTTCAATGCCATCAAACGCCCAAGTGAAGAATGATCACCAGTGTTCAGTGCAGAGCCAGTCAGCAAAGGAACTGTATCAAATATTAAGCTAAAGGGAGATTTATTTATTTTTTTTCTGGCCATAATAAGCATGCATCAAAAGATGCATCCCATGTACCGTAGGTCAGCTGATGTTGCTTCGATGAAAAGCTCAGTGGCAGGAGAGGAGGTTTTTTGGCAGCCAATCTGAGCATGATCACCTATTCCATTCCTATTCCTCTCACTCCTGAAACACATGCCAACAGTGTGGACCATTAGAACCCCAGCCTACGAGAATAAAATACTGCAGAGTACACAAAAACCTGTCGTCCTTTAGGCTGGGAGGGACCTTTGGAGATCATCTAGCCCAACACAGCTGCTGGAGCAGGGCCATGTACAGCTGGCTGTCCAGGACTGCGTATTGATAGACGGGAGACTGGAATAACAGAGAACAGACCACGTGTGACAAGTATTAACCACGCCACTCCACGCACCGCTGAAAGATCTTCTGAAACCTGCATGTTGAAGAAGAACCTCCGAAGATTCGAAGGGAGAGATCTAAGTGTCCTTTGTGCAAATAGACAACGGACATTCCCAGCAAAACCTCCCTCCTGTTTCCCCACAGGCTCACCCTCTCCCTCCTGCCATCCCTCCCAAGGGTTCCTGCATTTTCCCAGCTGGTCAGGGTTCCTCTCTCCCTCTTGCCCCAAGAATCAGGAAACTCCACAGTACATGATGCACCCCTAAGGCCAAATCTGTTCCACTTTATCTGCGTGACGCTTCCGAAGCAAGACAGCCACTAGCTGCTCAGACCAAACCAGTTAGAACACAAACATTTAACAGATTTTTCTCCGTCAAATTGAAATGAATGACATTTCTTCAGTAAATATGCAGAATATTTTAATTGAGTTTGCATTTGCTCTTCTGTTCACTGAGATCTCTTCGGACCGAGCGACAAAACAAATCTGTCTCTAGGACTGCTTGAGCTGCAAAATCCATCTCATTTCTCGTTGAAAAAACTCAACCCCCTGATTTCTTACTATAGTGAAGATGAATCTTTTGATGGTTCTTTTGCCATCACCAAAACATTTTACTCATTTTCTCAGCCATTAGCCCGGGCTTCCAGTTGTTAAAATCCTTCCTCCTGATATTTGCTTTGTAAAAACACGACCAAGGGCGGCACAACTGAACTTCCTCCAACATCGACTTTTTATGACAAATCAAGGGGGCAGCAGATACATATTTTATGAAGTTAATGGTCTGTTGTCAAGATATTAACAACGTTGATTCCTGAAGAGAAGTCTAGAATTTAAAAGACAAAACTGGGTTTATCAGCTAGGACAGATTGCTGCTTGTCTGACCGACTTAGCCTGTGTGACAGAGCTATGAGCTGCCTTTGGGTTCACAAGTCCTTCAAACCCAAGATTCATGGTAATAGAAAGCTTTTCAGCAGAAAGCACCCAACAATCAGAGTTAAAGTTTTATTTATTGGCTCTGACCATCTACTTCTGTTATCAACCATAAGGGCCCGTACACTTCATCAACTCCCAACAATAGCCGCAAGCTTGGACAATCTGTCTTGTGTCTTCATCGGGTAAAACTTCAATGGAGCAGCATCGATTAAAGAACAGCCCACGCATAAAATGGAAACTCATTAAAATAAACTTTTTCAAAGGGGGAAGAAACTTCAGTTCCAATTGAATTGAACTGTTTTTATTTTGGAGATGAAAGCTCCATTACCCAGCTATACATTCATGTGCTCTTGGCTTAAGTGCTTTTTATTTGACTTAAACTTTTGGTTTCTTCCCATGTCTTTTTGGAGGCTTGAGAAACATAATAGGAATTCAGAGCTTATTGAGCTTGATTGGAACACAGTATCTGTGAACCTCATCATAATACCTCCTGGACCTTTATGTTTATCGTCTCGCTGCGGCCTCTTTTGTGGGTTTTCCTGGCCTTTCCTCCACGAACAATCGTCGCCTTTCACGCGTATTTGCCGAGACGTTTTTAACGCTTTAAACATTTTTAAATGAGCTGCCACAAAATAATGAAGAAATAAAAATAACGCAGGTGTAGGCGCTGACACTGGAGACAGAAGCCTGCAGAAGCTGCTGATGTCAAGACAGCTCTTCTAAAGTGCTCGTATGAAAACTGACTTGCAGCTTACTGCCTGAAAATCTCACCTTGAACTTATTATGAGGGCAATAATAATATGAAAAACTACAGATGGTAACCTGTGCTAGCTGGAAACCAGGGTTTAAACAGAGCAAGCTTAATACACGGTAGATTACTCATTTATATCAAAGCTAAGTAATAATATCCCAAATGCTTTGATTTTAGATGACTGAACACTAAATGAAATGAACTATATTCTCAGTTACTTACATATACTGAATGTCAAGAGAAATTTGTTTAACGCTGCGAAGCTACACGGAAATATTCCCTGACTGTGCCGCCAAACACCCTGCGCTGCAGAAAACCAGCCTGCAAATGCCTTCCAAAATTTCACCACACTAGGTGCTTTTGTCTTCCTATATACTTCTGAGGAGCGTAAAGTAATCCAACTCTGTCCACAATACACCCAAATATTGCTGAAAGCTTTCTCCTTAAATAAAAGCACACGGCTTGCATGCAAATTAACATGCAGAGGATGAATCTGTGCTCGTGTTTCAATTTCACCAGCAATGGTTTTTGAGTTTGGGGTGAAAAAAAAATCAAGTCACCTTTGATTTCAGCTAGCCACAGATGCAAACAAGAGAACTCGGTTCCTCCAGTTTACGTGTGGCTGCACAAAGGCAGAGAAAACACAAAGGTCTATTAACGATCATCCCCCTACAAGACACACAAAATGTACTTCATGCAGCACATCATTTAAAAACAAACAAAGTGTGGGAATCAGACAGATTTAAAACCTGCATTATTCTCAATTTTTGCATAAAGCCTCAGTGTTGATTATAAATTAGTTTTTTCTTATCAATGTGTTCATTCTCACACATTTAATTCCCGAGGCTGATAGACATTAGTCTAACACTTAGAGAAGACAAGGAGAGTCGGAATGCTCGAGAGAAAGCCGCGTGGATCTGGGAGGCTGGGACTCCCAAGGCTGATCACAATCCTACCCTTTCTAGATTGCGATTGTCCCTGGGGCATCAAATGATGGCTCAGTTCACAGTCTAGCAAGGCAAGCCCCAAGCAGCTTTCCTGTGGGTACCCCACTCGACAGGGGTGAGGATACACCCAGGCTGTCCCCAAGACCACGTGCTGACCGCTCTGCTGCCACAGCTTCCCTACCCTTCATCGCTCTCCCTCCAGCTAGGAGAAAGGTGGCACAGTCTTGGCAGCCTGTGCTTTGTTTGCTTCACAGAGACACCAAATACACCAGAAAGTCCTTTTTTTTTTTTTTCCTTCTCTGCCTCAGTTTCACCACCTGTAAATGTACCCTGCTCCATGGAGACCCTGCACGAATCGCTTACTGCTTGACCTTCACGTAGTCAAAGCTTTATGGAAAGATCAGCTTTCAAAACCACTTCTTTTGAGGGATTCTGTAGCCATTTCCCACTCTAGAGCATTTTTAAACTCTGCAAAACATCGCAGCATTCTTATTTAAAATCCCAATATAAAAAAGTCATTTGAGAGAACAACTGCACGTTGTTCAGGGCACCAGAATCTGCACACTGGGTTTATCTGCACAGAAAATCACCCTCGAGTAGGGTGGGAGTTTGGGCACACAAGAAATGGGGGATCAAGTACAGATATCCGAGCACTTTGATACATCACATTTTTCATGCAAAGGTCAAAAGGCAATTTAGGACAAAAAAAAAAAGGTGTACATCAAATAGAGAAATGTGTAATTGGCGTAAAAATCAATGCTAAAATAGGTAAATTAAACACAGGTGAAAAACGCAGCGCTATTGCCGGTGTGATGAATATTCTCCACGCTCTTTCTTGATGGACACTGCAGTTCCAACACGCTTATGTCAAAAGTTAAACACACAAACCAAAGCAAATGTCTATAAAACTGAGCGATGCTTCTGCACTCCTATTCCTAGAGTTTATGTCCAGTATAACTCACAGGGATTGCTTCTCCCTGTCAGCCATTCCCACGCCGACCGAAGAGCCTTTAAGAATAAAGCCAAAGAAGAGCCAAGAGAGAATTCTCTCTTCAGAGGCCGTTGCATTATTTTACAGGTGGCTGCAATCCGTTTGCATTTGACCAAGATAATATTAGATAGGGTCGGATTGGGGTTCTGAAGCACCTGCTATTGCCCAGACATGACTGCTGTAGGTTAAAACCTAGAGTAAGCAACAATAAATCGATACAGTGAGAAGATGAGACTGTTCTTTCTTTCCTCTTCTCACAAAATACAAACCGGCGCTTAACACACGCACAAAATAGTTGGAAAACTTTGCTTATGCTGCTACTGCAACTGCTGGCACTGAGCTTTATCCCAATTAGACCTTAAAAGAAATGCACTGTCCTATTATCCGAGTGTGTTTTTGGAAATGGCAATCACAGAAATGCTCTACCATGAACAAGTGTTTCTAAGTGCTAATTATTCATGGTATCACTTGCTGATTGGTGCCTGCGGCCATGAAAATTTATTTCTAGGCTGTATTTACAGTAAAACCAAAAGTGCTTAGTGGCAAGTGGCTTAATCAAATTTAAGAACAGCAGACAGATAACATAGGAGAATTTTTTTTTCCTTTTTTTTTTTTTTTTTTTTTTCTCTTTAATCCTCTCATTTGGTTTTGAAACATAAGGCCCTGTTCACTTCATTTAAGTCTCACAATGACTGGAAGCCTGATCAATCTGTCTTGTGTCTTCTTAGGGTGAAGCTGCAATTGAGTGGAAGCAACAGATGAACAAAGCCCACATTCAAATCTGCAGCTCATTAAAATAACGTTAAAATAGGGTAAAATCGCAATTGTAAGTGAATTGTAGTTGGCTTCTTTCAGCTACATACATTTGATTAATAAACCATACATTCATTAGCCATGAACCGCTGGTCTCTAAAGTAAATTGAAATGAATGACCCTGCTTTTTTGATCTTCAGACAGTTTTGAAAACATTTATGAAATAAAGCTTAAAAAAAATAGGTCAAGGGCTGCTTCCTACAAGGCAGAGAGCTAATGGGATACGATCCGTCAAATCCCATAATCAATTCACATTCTGATACAGAAACTTCGAAAGCTGCAAGTTTACAAGAGACATATTGTAAAACAGCTTTTAGAGAGGGGAAAAAAAAGAAGTATTGTTAATTTGCTTTAAACTCACAAGCAGTCCAACACTTCCCAGAACACATTTGAACAAAAATACTGTAAGAAGGCAACCTTAATTAAGGTTACAGCAACTCAAGCCAGAGTGACAGAACACAGGGCTGTAAGAAACCCCTAAGCCATGAAGCTGAGTAGCCTGCAGGGATCCATCCCAGACCATCCCGTTCAGAACCTAACCAAGGATGTTTCTGCCTTGAAACACGGAGAGAAGTTAACCTTGTATTTTTAGACTGACTTTCCCTCAAGATCATCGCTGGTCTTAACCAGAGCTGCTGAGATAGGAGGTTGCTGCTGGCAGATGGGACGTCGCAGCCTTTCTGCCACCATCAGCAAAGCCTCAGGCCCTGTAATGACCCCTCACGGAGAGACGTAGGGGACCACAGGCGCCAGTACTTCATGTCTGGACAATCCACATCCCTCCTACCTTTCAGCTTTGATTCTTAATCTTGAACAACACAAAGCATCGCTGCAATTCAGCGGGTAACTCACTGCAACGGGGTTGGAAATCCAGGAGCATAAAGTGCCTACAAGCTCAAGCTGACCCTCTACGGGTAGAGATTTCTTCCTGTGCCTATCTGAGTGAAAGCAAAGACACAGCCCCCACTAGCTGGATGAAGCTCTGGGGCCAAGGTCTCTGCACCAGGGACCTCTGCACAGCAGAGACGTTTTGGAGGCGGAATGGGACCGTTAGGCTGCTCCTGTTTTGGCCAACTTGATTTATTCCTCAGAAGAGTTCTCTCTGCTTTCCACAGAGAAGATAACCAAATGAAGAGTAAAGCTTTGTCCCAACAAACAGAAGCCATTGCTGGAAGACAAAGAGAATTACCAGGAATTGCTCCTAAAGAACATTAGTTTATTCTAGGGACACATCAGTACTCCCAGGAATTAATCAGTGGTTTCCCCTTCCCACTGGAATAATCCTGTTTGCCATTGTTCTTTTATGAATTCACCACGGAAAAGACAGACTGGAGGTCATGGTGACAGCTGGAATAAACCATTGCTAATCCCATCCCTGACACAACACCACCAGACCATGCTTTTAAAGAAGTTGAGCAAGAAAATAATTCAAAATAACTCAAATCCAACACTCAGGCCAACACGTGAGTCAGCCAAACACCAAATCTGTTTGCATCTCTTCCTAACATGGCTGGGGTACCACTCCCCACTCACAGAAACAGAACCACAGGCTGGTCTGGGTGGGGAGGGACCTTCCAAGCTCATCCAGTCCAACCCCTGCAGGGAGCAGGGCCATCTGCACCCAGAGCAGGGTGCTCAGAGCCCCGGCCACCTCCCCTGGGATGGTGCCAGGGATGTGGCAGCCACCACCTCTCGGGGCAGCCACAGCCAGGCTCTCACCATGCTCAGCACCAACAATTTTCTTCTTTCTGTCTAGTTTGAATTTCCCCTCTTTTAGTTTAAAACCATCACCCCTTGTCTTGCCTGCTAAAATGATTGCCCCCATCTTTCTCACGGGTCCCCTTTACATACTGAAAGGCCGTAATAAGTTCTCCCAGAGCAGCAGAATTTCTTTATTAGACCCGGTTTACATTTCAGGGGCTCTTTCTGAAGAAGCAACACAAAACAATTTAGGTGAAGATTCATTTCCTTTAAATGAAAGCCATTGGTAAGGATCCTCAGCACCCTGCACACCCTACAGAGCTGATGGGAACTATCCTTCCTAGCACCTACTGCCTCTCCAGGTGCTCCAGATCTCATCCCTCTGCAGAGACACATGTCTTACCACCTTCAACCATGGAAGGACAGCTACAGCCTTCCCTCAGACTGGTCAGGTGCACAGCCTTCATAAGGGTGAACGTATCTTACACTTCATTTAGCAGCATTTCACATTTTATTTAAAGAGGAGTGTGGACCACGGTGGCTTTCGGTTGGTAGAGAGTGGCACTCCAACAGTTTCCAACCTGCATCCCACATAACCAAAGATGTCAGCAAGTACCCTGCTGTTTGTAAGGGATTCAGCTTCAGATTAAATTTAGGTACCTGAATAAAGGGATCTAAAAATGTTCTGTCTGTGCTCTCCCCACACCCCCAGAAGTGACCAGGAGCTCCAACAGATTTATCTCACCTGAAGGAAACAAGCAGGGCTCAATTCATTTGTCTCATGACAGGGGTCTGTAGTACCCTGAGATGCTCCCCGGTATTTATTCCACATTCACTCCAAGCTGGCAGGTCTGACATTGCCATGGAAGGAGAATTAGATCCTTCTGGACCCATAGCTGGAGGCCAGGCAGGACAGACATCTCCATTTAGGAGAATGAATGGTGTCCTTTATGTCTTCATTACAGGGACAGCACGTCCCTGCATCATAAAGGACTTCCACAAAACCATTAACAGCATCTCAGGAGCGGGGACCAGGGAGAGAACAAAAACCAAGTACAAACTCACACTGGAACTGCTCTCAATGGCCTTTCAGATGTGCTGGAGGTTCCAAAGGTTCATTAGGTGATTCTCCTAAAGGGCAACTATCCAGGCTGATCAAAAGTTCACCTGGGTGTGAGGAGTCTGAGCTTAAACTCTTTTTCCTATAGTGTCAATATAATAAATATATAAACAAAGTCGATTAACCCTCAATGAAATTTCTCATACAATTAAGAAAAGGGTCAATTTTACTGCCAAGCCTGTTTGAGAGAAGCTAAACTTGTTTTAGTTGGGTATTTTTGTTTGTTTCTTCTAGTAATGCAAAGCAGAAGCACAACAGTACTGTCAATTCACGTACCGTCGACAGAAGGATCTGTGTCACTCCCCAAAAAACTCATCTGGAATTTCAAAGTAAATTTAGAGGACAATTAAAAAAGAAATTAAAAACAAAGAGAAAAGAAGAAAGATGAATTTATAGGTTCAGGAGTGAGACCCGTTCTTTGGACAGGGCACAGTGAAATTAAAGCTTCCCAAAAATACACCGGGAAGAAGCGGAAGGTAAAACCAACAAGTTTCTTCAAACTACTACAAAAGTGTGGGTGCAAATTACATCCGGGCTCATTCGAGGTTGGGATGAGAAGTTTTAGATGGATTGTTTTAGCTTTTTCCCCTCTTTCCCTTCTCTCCAGCAGAACAATGCTTGGGACCACAAGTCAGGAAACTTGTTTGTGTTCTTATAAAGGTGAAATTCCTTTCCAAGCACTTAACTTCACCAGCCAAATCCATCAGAGAAAGCCATAAATCAACAAACCAACTCTTCCCCATTTCCTGAAACTTGCAGTAAAATGACAATTTTGCCCCAGGAAGACTGGAAATCAAATTTCTGTAAGAAAAATCCTTCCACATCACACACTGAGCTTGATAACTTCGATGCCTTGTCGTACGAGCCTCAAATTCCCGTGCCAAACTGGGGGGTAGCAGGCGGACCCGCCTTCCACCGCGGTGAAAAACCTGTCTCTGCCTCAAGTCCACGGGTGACGCGAGGATTCGAAGCGATCTGACAGCTAAGAACGTGACCCACCTTCCAAAAAGAAGCATATGGCTTCCAGCACCCAATTCTGACAACGTTTTGTCCTTATTCCAATTTTGTGCCAAATTCTCTAACTCTACTACGTTTTCGCCTAACATATTATTCACCTTGTGAAAGGATGTTAATCAGTAGCATTGTCAAAATGCTGCTTTGGGGAGAAAATTGTCACCAGGAAAAGGAGACTGCTTAAAAAAAAAAAAAAGATTTTGTTGATATTATTATATTATATATCAGAACAACAAAAAAAATAAGGAAAGAAAAAAGGCAGCTTGAGATGTATGCAGTTTTATACGAGGATAACTAAAATCCTAAAGGAAACGAAGCAAACCAGGCTTTATTTCTGTGTGCCCACCCCAAAGAAACATTAGTTATATCAGACTATCCTTTCCCAGTCTCTGCTGAGATTTAAAGAGCTGAGCCTTCCACTGCTCTTAAAAAAACTCCCACGTTTTTTGTCCCCTAATAAAACAGCAGGTAAATAATGTCCATACACAGACGCACGGCATTCATAGTTCCACACTACTGGCTGCACCTCCTTGACTTCCAACCTACATTCCTATCGGGAGATGTGGGGTATTGGGTTGACCAACGTGGAGTCAAATCCACCCTGAGAGCACAGGAAAATGACTCCTTCAGCTGACTGCAGCATAAACCCACAACCCGACACCTAAACCCAAGCACATCTCTGTGATTCTTCTGATGAAAGCTGGCGATGGGAAAAGGGTAAAGTGCAATACACCAGTGATGCATTAGTGTTCCAGTTTAGATATTCCAGTAGATACTGGTCTGTCTACTGCTCTTCAGCAGAAAGGCTATCACCAAACCCTGAGATTCTGTAGCTCCATTTGAAGAGGGAACCCAGGAATTGCATTTGGTAAAAATCTCCTGAATGATAATTTCACGCCGCCAGTATTTGGTGCAACTGAACAGCATTGGAAGCAGGGGCTGGAATCGATCGCTGAAGGCAGAGAAAAAAGAAGGGTAATAAAAGCCCACGTCCAGAAAGCTGTGTGAGAGTGAACAAAAGATAAAAAGGAGGAGGAGGAAACTACCGACGTTTGAGAGTGGCTGGGGCTCTTTCAAGATGGGAATGAGTCTTGGCCGGATTTCGTGACAGCTGAAAGCATTCTTGAGCAGATGACTTTGGCCTCCACCAGAACACGAGATGAGACAAACACGACCCCGAGTCTGACGTGAAGGGTGAAACTTTTGAGCAGACCTTCACAGGTGCCACCAAGAAGTACCCGAGAGCGAACAAAGATTTCCAGGACTCCTCCAGGCGACCTCTTCCAGGAGGTGAAGATAGCAGGTGTCTTGGCTCCTCACCATCCCTGAACTTCACTGGTGGTGCAGCATCTCCCTGTCTCTCTCCTGCTCTGAGGTTTGGTCCTCTGGCAACCAGTGAGGAGGTGTCTGATAAGATTTTTTTTTTCCAACTTTATGGCAAGGATTGCACTTTGTTAATACTGCCAGACAGAGATGAGAGCTGTCAAGCTGGTGAGTTATTTTAACGCTTGCAGAACTGGCTCTGAAACAGGTAGCAAACTGCTAATGAAAAAGATAAGCAAATGAGTCAAACCACGCTGCCTGCTTTAATGGTGCTGGGTATGTCTGCAAAGAAAACCAAGTCTTTCTACTGGCCACCCAAGTGCCTTCCTGTAATTCATGGACAGCCCTGACTCACGTCCCTGCCCTGGGATCCCCAGGCAGGGAACTGCAACCTGCACAAGTACTCGTGGCTTTATTCCTCCCACCCACCTCCAGTTCTTCTCCCTGGAGTTCTCCTGCCAACTCCTGCAGACCTAAGTGCCCTGTGAAGTTTCTGAAGAATATTATTCCTTACTAATTAGTAGAGGGCACCAGAATTGCTGTACACACTGTATGTGCTTGACAATGAACCATTTAACGCAGAATTTGGTCCTCACTCAGGGAAGTGGCCGCTATTTGAAGCTCGTACGATTTACTGCTCACCTGCTTTAGTCTTTTTCTCCAAACATGATCCAAGTGACGGCTTCATTTTTAAAAAAAATAATTCTAAAAGCAGGGCAAATCTGACAGCAACTCATATAGGAACACCACCTTATTCAAGGACATCGAGTAGCTGGGTTTTTTTTCATATTAAAGAGTTATTAGTCAATCACCAATTCATTCTGCTGCGGTGACTGGACATTTATACATTAGATGGAGCATTCTGAAGACTTTCAGACAAGAAAAGAGCCCGGGAAGGAAGCATTTGTATGCATTGGTAATAAAAAATGACTCCCAAACAAGGTCACAGCAGCACGAGGGCAAAGGGACAGTATCACTATTTTTACCTTTGTGTTTTTTCACTTCTTACACAGAGGCTGGCACTGGTTTGCTAACAGTTGAAGCTCGGGTGGGGTGTCCCTTCATAAGATGACACAAGCAAACTGAAACGAGAATACACCTGAAGAGGTGCTGAAAGCTGTGAAAGGGACCGTGCCGCAGCCGGGGCAGGCGACTGTCTTTTCACCATCCTCTCCTCGTTCGCTTCCCCCCACGCGTGCGTACGCGTCGTTGTTAAGTTTAAAAGACCTACCCTTGAATGTGTTCCTTCTGCTGATTCTTGACTACCTCATCGTTTCTGCCTGAGAAGCACCAGGAGACCAGAATAAAGAACCTTGCAGAAAGAGCTGGGTATTAAGCTTTCCGTGACTGTGACGATTTTGGTCCCCTAAGCCCAGTTGTTGACCACCAGGATACGTTTTCTAGAGCGTAATTACGAGTTAATTGTAAGTTTAGACCTGGTAACGGCCCAAACAAGCAAACAAAGGAGATGTATCCGTGTATTGTAATTGGCTGATCATACAAATACTTATTAAATATAAACACATATGCTTTTGTAGATTTGTTAGAAAGATTCGTTAATTGCTTAATGAAAGATGTCTTTCAGATACTAATTCCTTCATTTAGTTCGACAGATTAAATTTTATATGAGGAGATATTAGCATGCATGCAATGAAGTGACAAGGACAACTAAAAAGCTTAAAATGTTAATGGATGAAGTGCAGCTTTCCCGGTTACTCTAAACTAAAAGCTCTAATCTTCATTACATGCACTAAAGATCATCCTCTCCCCTGCTTTCTGCAGGGAGAAGACAGCTATATTTAAGCACAGAAACGAACGCCGCAATATGTTTTGATTCAGCTGCTGTATTTTCACCGTCATCAATAAATTATGAAAACTTTGAGCGGTGCATGAACGATTCCGCCTAGAAAACAACAACAAAACCGCAATTAATTCTTAGAGAAGAGAAAATGGATAGTTGACATCCCAGCGATCCGAGCGCTCCCGCGTTTCCTTGCGGAAGCTGGAGGTAATTATCTTCTGCTAAACCCCCTTCGCGAGGCGCTGGCAGAAAACAATCCCGAACCAGCACCTTGAATTACAAAGGCACTACGGGGTTAACGGCGACCACTGCAAATCACTCCTGATACCAACAGTCCGGAGCCTTCCCCTTTTGCTGGAGTTCAATCTGGCATCATCTTTTCTCTCTCCCCAGTAGGGTGCAGGAGCTCTCCAGCTTCCACGAGGGTTTCCTACTGGGGTACATACTGGCCAGCATACAGCTGCTCTAAACAACTATTTGCATCTCCAATGCGGTCATCCCACCACCTTCTTTTCAGATCAATATGATTGGGACAAACAATAGTTTGATTTTGATTGCTCGATAGTACGCTTGGGTAGAGGCTCTGAATGCGAGCGAATCGCTCCGAAACAATAGGCTGGTTCATCATCCAAAGCGTCCCTTTTCAAACAGCTGCCTCTGCCACACTCACCCTGACAAACGTCCAGAAAAACAGATGGTTTCAGCATTCATGGGCAGTTCAGTGAAAGCCCTAGAGTCAACTATTCAAGACATTTTATCATCTAGCTGATAATAGAGCACTGCTTGCAGATAAAAATTAAAAATACGTTTAAAAACTCTATTAATTCGCACCCACGTGCGGCTCCCCGCGCCAAACCACTTCCCCGTGCCCTGCAGCGCCACGAGGTGTGGGTGCTGGAGGAGGAAACCTCCCTCCTAAACCCTTCTGGGGCATCGCTGCGGAAAATGGCAACCCACGGGCAATCTCCCAGTCCACAGCTACTGCAAAACCCAACAAAAGCAATGAATTAGGCAGGGGATGGGAAGTTTAACTCAGAGATGATGGGGGGGGGTGCTGTGGATTAAAAAAGGTCCTGGTTCTTTGGTTTGTGGTGGGGGTTTTTTTGTTCTTCTTTTTGGGTTGGGTGGGTTTTGATTGTGGTTTGTTTTTTGGTTTTTTTGTATGTGTGGTTTTTTGTTTGTTTGATTTTCTTTCTTATTTGGGGGGATTGGGTGTATGTGTGTATCTAAGAGACAGAGATATTTCTTCCTTATTTTTTTCTCAGGCCTCACAAATGCTTTTGAGGCATTTTGAGGTACTGGGAAGAGCACAGGATGAGTCCTGATACAGATTCTGTTCATATCTAGGGACAATTACATCATTTCATAGGATCACAGGGTGGGAAGGGACCTTTCAGGCTCATCTGGTGCAACCCCTGCAGGGAGCAAGGCCATCTGCAACCAGAGCAGGGTGCTCAGAGCCCCGGCCACCTCCCCTGGGATGGTGCCAGGGATGGGGCTGCCACCACCTCTCTGGGCAGCCACAGCCAGGCTCTCCCCATCCTCAGGATCAAAAATTTCTTCCTTACATCTATTCCTAATTTCCACCCACATCACAGGTATTAGCAGCCTCCAAGGCAGAGAAGTTGAGGTCCCACAAAGCCAAGTTTTGTCTCCCTTGACCATGGCCTGGGAGGATGGGGTCTGGGAGGATGGGGAGGACAGGCTGCAGTGCAGCCGTGACCACGGCTCCTCAGCTTCACCAGACACAACACCTGTCCTGGGGATGACGAATGGGCAGCCTTACCCTCCTGAGATGTCCACCCTTCACAGGATGCCAAACTGCTTCCACTTGCTCCACAGATCTCCGCAACTTTGGAGAAGCTTAAACTCCCTCAAACCACATCAGAAAGTTTCACTCTTCTTGAGGCAGAATAGGAAGATTTTGCTTATAGAAAAAAAAAACTGAGCTATATTTGTTATTCCTCACTTAACAACTTGCCAAGACTATCTACTGACTATTAATATTTTGTGGGTGACCCATGAACTTGCTGCAGCAAAGAAATCCCACACGTGGCCCTGGATCAGTCCGCTGAGCTGAGCTGCTCCACAGTTCTGGACGTGCTCGTTCTAACTCCACCTTCCTGCGGAGCACAATCCTGCAAACACTGGGAACTTTCTGGTAGGTGTATGCAAGTGTGGGTCTCACAGCTCCAAAAAAAAGCAGAGGAGCAGAAAGCAAGGGTCAGCAATTGTTTCTGCCAATACCTCAGTGTCTAAATGATACAAGTTCAGGAGATGTGGCTTGGAATTGAAAAAGAAAGAAAATGGAAAAGGACGAAAGAAGAGGGAAAAGGACGAAAGAAGAGGGAAAAGGATGAAAGAAAAGAAAGAAATCTGACCATATACTGTAAACATGGACTCATTTCCTCCATAAAAACTGGTACTCTCTAAAAACAGTTGTTCTCATTCTGTTGCACTTCACTTTAGGAAAAAAACCAATTTTGAACCCAATCAGAAATCTCCAACGAAGAAAATCTACAGCAGAAAACCTCCGAGCGTTGAAGGATGGCACCAGCTTGTCAAAAGGACGCTATTTCCCTCCCTGTGGCCACACAGAAATCCTCCTCCTGTATACAGTAGCTTTTCTCCACACTGCTCACGATGAGTTTTGAACACTGGCTTCTGTTTCCCCAATAAACTCATCTTCCTCCCTGCTTGCCCTCTGAAGCCCCTCCAAGTACCTGCCTCATCTTTCAGGGCTTTTCCCGTGGCTCTGCTATGACATCTCTAGAGATGCCTCTGCTGTGACATCAACTGACGGTGCCGGAGATGAAGAGTGTCACCGGGATAGCCAACCCTGGTCAGGACTACACAAATAACAGCCTCTCAAGAGACCATCCCGACCCTCCTGCTGCATAAAAGGGGTAAGGAGAATAAATATTCTAGGCAAACTGAACTCCTTTGCCCTTTCCTTTGAAACCACGCTTTTCAAATTCTCCATTTCCTCATGATTTCTTTTGGAAAGTCTCCAATTTATCTACATCTTTCTTTATATGCAGTCCCCAAAACTGGATTCAATACTCCAGCTGAGGCCTCACCAGCACCATATGGTGCAAAATAATTACTTCCCATGTCTTACACATGACACTCCTGTTAAAGAATCCCGAAAAAAGGAGGTGCTTTATTTGCAATAGCATGTCCTTTGTCAGCTGTATTTCACTCGTGATCTCCTAAAACCCCAGACACTTTTCTGCTTCCGAATACTTCTGCGTTTTGACTTTGGGCATTTACCACCCCCTTTCCAAGGGTGGTTTTTTTGCATTTCTTTACCAAATTTCAGCTGGTTGATTTTCAGAGAGATCCTTCAGAACCGATCCATTTCTCCAGAGCGTTACAAACCTCCCCCCACCCCGACCTGCTGTCCCTGTGAAAAAGAGGGATTTTCTCACGCGCGGTTGGAGTGACGGCTTAGAGAGCAGAACTTGCCCTGGAAGGGGCTGGCAAGAGATGTTAGTTGGAAAGAGCACTGCTGAGAACTTCTCTTTGGGAATACTTTTCCCAGCTGCTTTGCAGCCACTTATGGTGATTTCATTGAGGCCATATTTTTCAAGCTCTCTTGTAAGAATGTCATGTTAGACAGTGTCAAAAGCCTCACTTTTAAGGCAAGATACATCACATCTCCTACTCCTCTCTTATCCACGAGGCCGGTTACCTAGTCAAAGAAGGAAATGAGAATGGTTTGACACAATTTGTTCTTGACAAATTCTTGCTGGCTGTTTTTTAGCACCTGATTCATTGTCTAGGTGCTTATAAATTGCTCTAACATCTCTCTGGGGGGTTCAGACCAGGGCCCAACTGGACGTGGCAACCAGAAAAAGGACCACCCAGGGAATTAATGACAAGTTCTAAGCCTGGCTTTCCTCAGCCCTGCTAGGCTGCTTGTGTTTACGTTAAACATAGCTTATGCTTTTGATCAAACCAACAAAACCTGGCCGCCTTCTGCAGCAGGACCATCCTGCAGCTAAGCCACTGTAGCCACAGCACATCACCACAGCGCAAGAACCATTCAGAAACACTCAAGCTAATTCCTGTCCCAGCAGCCACAGGGTTAAAATCCCCCTCCCCCTTTCTCCAGGGAGGCCAGGACTTTGGTCTTGGGATGAAATCACCTCAGAATTCTGCTGCTCAGATGTTCAGAGATGATGTTACATCTCCCACTGACGCGTTAGGGCAGCATGCAGACACGTTCTTGGTTCTCCAGCAGGTTTAAAATGTTAAACACTCATTTACATCAATGGGAGTCTTTGCACTGCTTGTAACAGCCTCCAGGACATGTTTCCCTGGTCAGCCTTCCCTGGTCAGCCTTCCTGGCATAAGTTTTTATGCAAGAGACAAAGAAAAGATTATTTTCTTCCTCCTTTCTGTCAGTTCTTCTCAGGCTTCTCCTTACTTTCCTTTTTTACCTTTCCCGGTCTCCAACACATTCACCCTTCCCCCATAAATCCATCTCTTTTTTCTGTCTTGCTGTGCAGGAATTATTTCTTAGTTCTCATCCAAGTCTTCTTACTCACACAGGCTTTTATACAGGTATTGCCCTGAGTGTCAACCGTCACCTTCCAGTCACACTTGGGTCACCTCAGTACAGCTTCCCACCCCTTGTTTCCATTGATGTCTCCTACAACACATCTTGCCCTTTGCATCGGGAAGGTTGCAGAGCATCCAAGTGAAGTAGCACAAGAGGGAACAGCCACTTCAGCACCTCTAAAGACATGATGGAGATGACTGAGCACGAGAACCAACAGCACAGACTGAAGCTTCACCAGAAAGAAACCATCCTGAAGGACAGCTCACACTTGACCACGGTCTAGCTCACACTTGCCCATGGCCACGGCTTTAATTACTGGGGGCTTTGCAACTGCTGAAGGCCCCAGATGGTCCATACACCCTTTCGAAGAGCCTACTGTAGGCACTGAACCTGTGCTACCAGCAGCCTACACACAGCAGGGTCCCAAGTCTTAAAAACCACCAGATCAGCCAAAAGAGCAGCTCTGATTTATTTAAGGTGGTACTGAAGAATTACAGAACCATAAAGGTTTGGGTTGAAAAAGACCTTAAAGGTCACCTCGTTCTAACCCCCCCACCACAGGTAGGGACACCTCCCATCAGAGCAGGATGCTCAAAGCTCCATCCAACCTGGCCTTGAACACACATTAAAGAGGAAAGTGTAACAGCAGAATTACAGCAAGTGGCAAGCTACCACAGAAATAGAAACACTTCCCGAAAGCACGAGCTCTTTTTTTTATGAAGTGACTGGGTTTCGAGTTGATGTTGTCAGTGCGAGCAACCCTGGAATTCACACTGCAGCAGTTTCACTATCAAAGGCAGAGGTTTTAAAGGAAAAAAAAAGTCCCTTTTGAAAGCTTACTCGTTAAAACTTTGGAAAGTTATTTGTTGGCTTGGTTATCGACAGAAATATTTTCTTTATTAAGACTCTTATGGCTACAAATATTTGGCTGCAGTGCGGTTATCGTAACAACACCACACGATCAAGCTTTAGATTTTTCTGTCCAGTCCAGCTGCTGTGAAATCCAGTCACCTAAAAGCATCAAGCAGGAATTTTGGGGTTTAGACTTAGGAAACATTCAGGGGTTAAGTGCAATATTATAATCAAGTATACCCTGTACATTTTGTATATGATAAAGGCTGCATATGGACAGTTCTCCCATCTGCCTGGATGACTACAGCAGAGATACAAGCAGATAAAATTGCAGTTAATTTAGTAACATGTACCCACAGGATAGCAAGTCCAATTTTGATTGAAATCATTTGAAGGTTCTAACATTTGCATCTCTTCAATCAGCTTTCATTTCTTACAGAGATTCATCATCTCACTGTCTAGCTGGAGCGCACGGAAATATGGACCTCCATTAATTTCTAGAACAAAAAATTGAAACTAATCCCGGAGACCATCTGGAAGGCACGAGTGACATCAAAATTCAGATCCTTGCCTGCAAGGCCACATCACTTCTTTAAAAAGAACAAACTAACGGCACAAACTGGCTTGCATTTTCAGTTACAAGTGCAATGCAAGGACCTCAGTGCCTCAGCCACGCATCTCTAAGCCAAGGCTGTTATGAAGGCAACGCAGCACCCAGACTGAGTTGTCCAAAGCCTACGAAGCTGGAGCTGATGGTCCACACTTTTCAGAGCATTCACTTCTAGCTGGAAAGTTCTGAAATGTACTGAAGACTCTCTTGATGGATACAGAGAGGAGAAAGGGAATGCAAACTGCATATTTCGGGACAAATCTTCAAACCATTCTTTGATCCTAATTAAAGGTGTCTATGTGAACATCAACCTTGCCAGGAAAAAATGGAACTGTCAAGGCCCGGGAAGAAATGGTAGATGACACAACCCTTGCCTCATCTTACTGCTGCTTACGTGAGTAGCTTCACTGGAGCAAAGTGGTTCACACACATCAGTAAGGGTGCAGATTTTACACACAGGTTGCCAAAAATCTCTAGCCTTTTACAGCATCACCAGCTCTGCTCTTAGCGTTCATTCTCTTAAAGAATAAATCTCATTACAAGACGTTAAAAGTTGTTTACCAGAACAATATTAGAGCTGTATTTATCTAGCATCATAAACCAGTTTGGGGGACGCGCTTCTTAAAGACCCTGCCTACGTTTTGCCTCAGATTTACACTGCGTTTGGGGAAGAAGGGCCTTGTTGGGAATGAATGCTTCTTTAAATCCCCTTTCATTTCTCCTGTGGAGTTAATCCGCTGTGACACCGACTTGCCCCGGGATTCAGAACCCGTTAGGTATTCTGTCCCGCTGGAATGCAAACACTGGTTCAATTACAGAGGAAGGCAGGTAGAAATTAAAAGAGGCATTGCTCCTCTACGTTTAAAGTCGCTTGGCTAGTCAGATCTTCAAGAGGAATCTCTGTAACCGAGCTGGAGATTTAAACAATCGTGACTTTCCACCCCATTAGTGATATAGTAGCTCACATCAGAAAGAACTACTGCGTTTTACAGAATGCAGCAGAGAAATGATTCTTCTCCAGTGCTCGGGAGCAGCAATATTTCAGGGGGTTTATGCCATGGTTTTTACAATCTAAACACAGAAATTAAATGCCTGTAGTCATAACTCATATCCTCCAATTGCTTTAAAATGGACATTTAGCTCCTCAAAGGGGTTGACAATGTCTTTTTAAATTATTACTGCTGATTTATATCACTGTAATATGACAAAGTAGACTTGCACTCCTCAAACCTGAGGAGAGAGCAAATATTCTTTGCACACAGTAGCAGGCAAAGGTTCTTCAGAAATAAAATATGCCTGCCCTCTACTGACCAGCTAAGAAACTCTTTTCTTCTTAAAAAACAATACTTGCACCAGTAAGATTTTTAATCACATTCGAATTTCATTTCTTCCCTCGTTTGAACTGTCTCACAACATCACGTCTCCAAATTACACTTCCAGTCTTTGTGTACTTGTTGCATCCCCCCAGAAAGCTCCGAGCCTGTCGGTTTGCACAACATGTTATATGCAGCCAAATATTTTCTTTTTTTTGTCTTCTTTGATGTGCTGGTCTCCTGAGAAAAATCAGGAGGAGAGACTGGAGTAGCCCAGAGTTCCAAATCTGCCTGCCCAGGATTGTTAATGGAAAAGGCCCCTTTTTTTGCAGCAGCAGCTGTTACAAATCA
Source organism: Chloroceryle amazona (assembly GCA_027560015.1). Taxonomy (NCBI): domain Eukaryota; kingdom Metazoa; phylum Chordata; class Aves; order Coraciiformes; family Cerylidae; genus Chloroceryle; species Chloroceryle amazona. The sequence goes on along the minus strand of JANHFX010021297.1, from coordinate 5,531 downwards.
AGAAGCAATTGTACTTTGGACATTCACACAGAATGAGTTTTAGTCTCAGGAGAGCTTAGGGAAAAAAAAAAAAGTGTTTGCAAAATTCACTGGATATCAAATTTCCAGGATATTTTTAATCCAGATTGTATCTCTGTACACATGTGGTAGCAGAACGACCAGTTTTTAAGAGTGAGAAGAAAAAATAAGTCCTGGCTAGCTGTACGTGGGCAGTTCTGGCAGAGACACACAAGGACCCATCTCCTTGGGAGCTGCAGTTTGTCTCGGCTGGGTTAGACTGAGCTAAAACGAGATGAGCCACAGTTTCAGAGCACTCTCTTCCCCCCAAAGGTAGGCAGCCCAGGATGGTACCCTGCAGTAGCAGTTACACAAACTACAAGCAAACGTTAACCCGTGCTGAGGAAAAAAAAAGGAACAAAGAAAAAGCTCCTCTTGTAGCAAATCCAAGGACAAAGCTGCTCTGAAGCAGGAGGAGGAAGAGCTCAGCCCAGAGAAGGTTTTACTCGTGGACCCCACGTACAGCGCTTGCTGTAGGGGCTGGGAGGGCACAGCAGGAGTGCAGGAGAGGGATGATATTGGTGGCTCATGAATCAGAAGAGTTCAGAAATGCTGCTTCTTCCTATTCTGAGCTGTCTCTTCACTTCACTTGAAGGTATCGTGCCCCTGTGCTGCGCACTGGGGAGGCTGCACTGTGAATCCAGGGTTAGGTTTTGGGCCCCTCACTCCAAAAGGGACACTGAGGGGCTGGAGCGTGGCCAGAGAAGGGCAACGGAGCTGGGGAAGGGGCTGGAGCAGAAGTCTGGTGAGGAGCAGCTGAGGGACCTGGGCTTGTGGAGCCTGGAGGGAAGGAGGCTCAGGGGAGCCCTTCTGGCTCTGACAGCTCCCTGGAGCCAGGGGCAGTTGGGCTCTGCTCCCAAGGAACAAGCACCAGGACAAGAGGAAACAGCCTCAAGCTGCCCCAGGAGAGGTTTGGGTTGGAGCTGAGGAACAATTTCTTCCCCACAAGGGTTGTCCAGGGCTGTGCCAGGCTGCCCAGGGCAGGGGGGGAGTCCCCGTGACCCCTGGAGGGGTTTCCAAGCCC
>JANHFX010021294.1:6219-17459 GCA_027560015.1 Chloroceryle amazona | reverse complement strand
TTCTTTACCCACATTTTTACATTCTAAAAAGAAAAATAAAAAAAAAAAAAAAAAGAAATTTAAAAAAAAAAAAAAAGAAAAAAAAAAAAGAGAGAAAAAGCAAGAAATCTTTAAGATGAGCGAGACCCGTCCGTTCCCGGGTCTCGCAGAGATGAGTTGAGTTGCATTGTGGGCCTCTCTATGCATCCTTTGGTAATGTTGCTGAGTTCTTGCACTTTTTTGTCGTCATGGTTACCTTGCTGTTTGGACATTGGGCCTGATGCATGATAGGAGAATGTAACAATCTTCTTTGCATGCCACTTTTTAAATTAATTACGAATTATTTTTTTTCGATATATAAATATGTACCGTTTGGTTTGGTTGGTTTTTGGTTTGATTTTCTTTGGTTCTTTTTTGACAATTCTGGTTTATTTGATGAAGTGGATTTCCTCTTACTTTCCAAATATTTTTGGTTCTGTTGGGTTTTTTGCTTTCTCTTGATTTCCCGTTTCCGTTTTGATTGGTTATGCTGTGCTGTAGTTTATTCCAAACGCATTGTGAGAAGCCAGTGTTCCTGCCCACCCGGTGGTAACTGAACTCCTCAATCCCTCCAGGAGGAAAGGAGTCACACAGCTCTAACGCCTGTCCATGGAAGCCCTGCTATTTGGGACGAGCCTTTGTCTTGGGGGGTGGGAGGGATCTGGGAAGCGGAAAAGATGGTAAGAAGCCGGGGTGTCGTTCCAAGAGCGAGGGCAGACCCCGGGGCACATTATTACCGATATATTTCTTGGAGGTGTGGCTCTTGTTCCCACAACCTGCACGCAAAGCAAAAACCCTGATCCCTGTTCCGAAGGGGCTTCCCCAGCAACGCAGAGCTCGCTTACTGGTACCTGGCCATTGCCCTCCGGTGAGACCTTGGATGCTGCAATGGGAGCTGCTCCAGTCAGCCCGCGCTGGGTGGAGATGGGAAGCTTCCCGCTGGGTTCCGACTCACACGGAGTCGTCTTTCCCTCTGGCACCCGCGTGTGCGAGGAGAGCCCCGTGCTCAGCAGCACCCCAGCTCCTCAGCACAGCCCCACAGGTGCCCTTTCCTGGGGTGATCCCTCATTGATCCCTCGCTGGGGTGATCCCTTTCTGGGCTGATCCCTCACCAGGGCTGATCCCTCACCAGGGCTGATCCCTCATCCCCGCAGTGTCGGAAGGGAAGGGTGGGCAGCCAGCCCGCCTTCTGCAGCAGGGCAGCTGGGGCTCGTGGCTCTGCCTCTCTCCATTTACCCTCTTTCTTCCCCGTCATCCAACTGTTATTGCCTGGCCACAGGCACCTTGAAAAGCAGCCAGGCCCAGAGAATGCAGAGCCCTCCTTTCTGGAGGAGCCCGGAGAGAGAAATTCAGCGCTGGTAGCCACTAAAAGAGGCTGATGGGACACATCTGGCAGCTGCATCTCTATTGTAAACAGCAACGAGGAGTCTGACAAGTTACATTCGAGCTGAAAAAAATGCCTCTTTTCCCTCTTCTCATCTCCCTGTTTATCCCCATGAAGCTTCTGTTGCCTCCCATGTGTGTGGCCTGCGTGGGGGAGCCACATGGGATGGTAATGGGGGGGGTTGCAGTGCGTTAGTTGTAGCATCAGTGCTTGGTGCTTTTGCCCTTTGCAGAATTGAATGCCCTTCCTCCTTTCCCTGTTGTGCTTTTCCCTCTGCCCACCAGTCCTCACTACTCGATAACCCACCAAAGGAGTGGCTTTCCTAGTGTACAGGTATTAAAGCTGTGTGATTTTTGAGAAATCCAGTGCAGTATTGACACAGTATCTGTCTCTCTCTTTCTCTATCTCTCTCTTTTCTCTCTCTCTGTCCTTCTCTTTTTTTTTTTTCTTTTCTTTTTTTTTTCTTAAAACGCTGAGATTTCAGTGCTCGGACCCTCAGTGCTGGTATTCTCCCCTTCCCCTTTCAAGTCTCTCCCTCTCTCCCCTTAGACACAAGGGTACCCCTCAAAAATGCTGCACTGTTGATACTGTCTCGCTGAAGCGGCCAACTGTGGCTCTTCTGACGCTGATGCCAACAAGAGCCAAAAGACATCCCCCAGCCCCAACGCTCTATTTAAAAAAAAAGACCAAAAATCCAAAAAAAAAAAAAAAAGAGAAGAAAAAAAAAAGCTTGTTCTATTTAAAAAGAGCAAGAGAGAAAGAATAGTATTTGAAATGAGGTGTTCCCATCCCACCTCCCTCCTGCCTAGGACTAAAAGGTGATAATCACTACTAATTACAGGCTTTTCCTTCATGAATAGGAGGTTGAGTTTCAGGATTTAGGGGCAATTAAAAAGGGATTTATACACTATTGCTTTTTATTTGTTTATTTTCTCTTTTATAAAGTATTTCTAACATGTCCAAACTGCACTGCTGCTGCTAGAATCTCTTGTGATCTGAGAAGGTTTTAAGATTAAATTCTTCCTGAAGAACCAATAAAAACAGTAACAAAATCAACAACAATAAACTAAAGCTTAATTGGATGTAGTCACATCCAAGGCTGGAATGCCACTGGGCGAGGAAATAGAGACCTGGTACCTGGTTCAGAGAGCTCGTATTGTTTGCTAGAAGTTATGGACATGGTCTTGGCATTATTGGGTAAGGGTTTACCTTGTGTGCTATTACAGATCAGATCGTGCCACGGTCCAAAATAACAAAGCCTCTGCTGACAGGCAATTTCCAAGGTCAAATGCAGAGGTATCTTTATGGAGATCCACAAAAGCAGATCAGAAGCAGGTGAGATGAGTTCTGCCACCAGCTTAGGGTCTACGAAAGCTTTTAGTCTGAGCCAGTCGTCCAGATTTTGCCCGTAGTCGGTGGAAAAAAGGACACAGTTCTAGCAGGCAAAGTCAGCACGCCTTAAGATGGGGATGCTGATTTTTGTGGGAGCTTCTACAACTCACCCGGCCTTCTGGAGTCTCATCGGATGCTTCTCTGTATCCCTAGGGACAAAAACAGTGCCAAAGGTCACCACGGTGAGTGCAGGAAAGGACAGACTGGAAATCCTGTGCATCAGGAGTTGTGCGTCTCGGTGGCGCTGGGGGAGAGCTTCGTGCCTCTCCTTGCTCAGCACAGGGGAGGCTGCTTTGAGAGCCTGGCAGTTCTCAGAGCTCAGCATCAATGAGTCAACCCACGGAGGAACCAGGCTTTGCCCCAAGGAGGACATGTCTGCTTGTCCAGGGTCTGCCCAGGGCAGGGGGGGAGTCCCCATGACCCCTGGAGGGGTTTCCAAGCCCCCCATGGAGCTGTGGTGCTGAGGGCCAGGGGTCAGTGGTTCCTGGCAGTGCTGAGTTAATGGTTGGACTCCATGAGCTTAAAGGTCTCTCCCAAGCAGAACGATTGTGTGATCTATAGCCACAGCTGGTTTGCCCTCTTGAAATGGAGCTCTTTGTAGCTCTCCTTTTCATGTCGAAAGCCTCAGATTTCCACCCGGCTTGCTGTTTCGATCCAAAGAGCCAGCTGCTCGGCTCGAGACCGAGCACACCGGGTAAGGACGGAGCGTCCCTGCCTGCTCTGCCGGCTTCCAAAGAACGAACGACTCGCCGCGGAGCTGTGTGGGCTGCGCTTCAGCGACCGCCGAGCGCGCAGAGCTGCTGCGGTCGGTACGGGACAAATTGCTGTGCTTGAGTTGGCCAGAATACAGAATTGTCCCCTATTTGGCACAGTGGTGGCCCGTCAGGAGTTACAAAAGGCAGCAGTTGTGGTGCTGCGGGGATAATCCTTTTTCCCCTTCGCTCCAGCTTCTCGTCGTTCTGCTCTTTTTAAGCCCAAGGAGTTTAAAATGGTTCAGCAGAGCACTCGCTGTGTTGCTCAGGAGTCAAGTACAGTGCTTAGTCACCCCGAATCAGGTTCCGCAGCCCAGGTCCTGCTGAGAACGTTTTGTGTGTTTTTCAAAGCTCTCTGCAAAACCTCAACTCGTTGAGAGACCGAAGATGAAAACAGGCCAGGGCTAAACATGTAATAGCAAACCTAGTGGAAATCAATTAAAATAAACCCCACAGAAACCACAGAATCAGTGGGCCTAGGACCACCTAGGAAATAAAGCTTCAAAATATATTAAAATGTGACTAATTTAACAACTAATTCCATCTGTAGCCAGCTCCTGGGTTGAGTTTGGCTCGTGTGTAATTTGACCATCAACCCAGAGCTGCTGGCTGCTCAGCCCATCCCTCCGCAGACAAGGAGAACGGTTGCTGAGCTTTTTGCTTTCAATGGCATTTTGAGGTTAGAAGGAAATCATTTCACTCGCACTGTAGATTTAACAAATAGCCACCAGGTCAAAACAGCGGTGTTTTAAATCGTAGGAGTTTCAATTTCCCCCCTCCACCACCTTTTTTGGTTCGTTTGGTTGTTTTTATTTTAATTTTGTTTTTTTTTTTTTCAACTAGCACTGAGAAATTCTTGACTGGAAGAGGAGGGAGGTTTGTAGGGCTGCCCCTGCAGCGCCGTGCGCCCGGCGCTGACCTCGAAGGAGGGAGAGTTCCGTGGCTGTTTCTCAGCGTGACGTTAGCACGTCCGTGGGGGGCGAGGGAGGGGAGCAGGGAGGGGGGGAGGACCCCGGCCACGGTTGGGGTGTCCTCAGCTCTGAAATTCGAGTGCAAAAACCGAACCAAGCAAGTCAAACAACTTTTTGCTGTGTTTCTGCAGAAGGATTTCTCAAGGGTATCAGGCGATGGAAATGGATACAAAAAGCCACCCCCCCAAAAAAAACAAACAAACAAAACCAACAAAACGACGACAAAAACCAAACAAAAAACCAAATCAAACCTGTATATATGTATATATATGTATATCTCTATAGAGGGCACTTTGCAGGAACACTGTGCTGTACTGATCTCGAAATCTCTGCCTGCCTGTGTCTCTTACACCTTTTGCATTGCTGTTCTCTTTGTTTTAGGGGAAAAAAATTAGATTACACCTTGTCAAATTAAAATAACCAAAACCAACCTAGCAAAGGCTGCGTCTAATGTCGCAGAGCTGCTTGCAAAAACAATTGGGTTCGGATTCTTTTCTGCTTCATTCCTGGAAAAAGCAACCGAAAAGAAAAAGAATTAGAAAAGACCAGAGATGTTCAGCCAGCCTGTCACTCAACTGATGTGTTTTTTTAAGTGGAAAAGTAACACTGATTGGGGAGGTAATGGATTTCCTCCAGACCAAATCCAAGCCTCGGTCGTATTCTTTATTTATCTTCCTATTTACTTATTGCTATTTCCCGTGAAGGAAATTAGGAAGGAGATGGGCATGAGGAGGGAAGTATCTCGTCCTCTGGAGGGACGGAGGTCGGAAATCCAAACCCGAACAGCGTCTCGCCCCAGCGGAATGATCTTGGAAATTGGAAGGGGAGAGGCAGGAGGCAGAGGCAGCTGCCCGGGCAGCAGAGGGGCAGGGACAGACCACCTTTTGGGAGGGGAGGACAGGTGTAATCTAAGCTTCACTAATAATGTAGAGGCTGCACATTATTTTGGCACCCTTTCCCCTACCCCTCCTCATTTTGGAGCAAGACGGAATGACTCCTGTCTCACCAAAATGGCCAATAATGTCCGCCTTCTCACCTCATTCGGAGCAGCAGCTTGCTGAGTGTCAAAATGTTTTAATACCATTTGGTTTTGTTTGGTGCTTTCAACCAGTCACTTCACTTTCTTTTGTTTCCTTTTTCGATTAATTTCTTCTTTAAGGTATAAGATCTGTTTATCTTTGAGTTGGTTTAATGTGAATCGGGGTTTGAAGTGACGGGTTCTTGTCTGGTACGTTCTTCTTTCCCCACCTCGTTCCTCCTCCCAACATTTTTCTCCCTGAGCTAATCTGGAAGGGGCTTAAAAAGTGGAACCGGTGGCTTTCCTCGGCACAAACCGGTCGGTTGCTCGGTCCTCAGATTTCTCTCACTAGCAGCGTCCTGGGAACGCATTTTAAGGATGGATTCTGGTGTTGCAAAAGTCAACCCTGGATCTCCCAGTGTCTCTTCCAACCAGGTCTGTAAATCTGTCCCTTTCAAAAGCATCTCTCCCCATGTGGACCCCAGCTCTCTTTTGACCTGAGTGGCGGTGGTGGTGGGGAACCTTAGCGATGCCGATTGGGACCTTCTCGTTGCAGCCAAAATACCACTCACAGAACACAAACTGGGTTAACCTCTCTGCGTCCACGAGCAGCAACAAAACCAATTGGCTTTACAAGGGGATCTTGTTCAGTTTCTACTGAAATTCCTGTTAAGCAGAATTTGGGGTGCAGATGTGCCTGTGTGAAATACTTACCCAACAGCCAGTACTAAACGAACTCACAGCTAACCGCTTCAGAAATCTTTCTGTGCCTCCAAAACGGTTTCTTTGCATCAAAGTGATTTGACTCGCATCACAAACGTCCAGTTCCAGTTCTAAAATCTGGTTCTCTCCCTAACAAGCTGTATCCTTGTTTGAAAAAAGCTCCTGAGAGTTTTTTGGCCATTGAAAATGTGTGTTTGTGTGTGCCTGCTTGTGTGTGGATATGGGGAGATGTTGCACCTGCACATGGAGCATGCACTGTGTGTACGCATGCAAGGTTGGCTTCGTAAAACAGGGCTGACAAAGCTGTCTCGGAAACCAAACATCCCTGGAAGTCAGGGAAGGTACTTCTTGAAACTAGAGATTGGTAAAAGTATTAGATCAGCATCTCTAAAGGAGAACCCTGACTGCCCCATCCCAACTTTTCCTCTCCAGAGAGGGCAGTTCTTCTTTTCTTTCTGCTCCTTTGACTGTTTTGGGTAGGAAGGTGGAAGGAACCCCTTCACTGCCTTTTTTACTTCGCTATTTCAGCTGCTATGGGTGAAACCCAGCTGGACCCAGAGCTGAAATTGTTCTTGATTCAATCTCTAGCTGCACTTCAAGCTTTACTTTACTTTCTTCCCACCACCACTCTCCTCCTCCTAGGCCCTGACCAGAGGTTCGCAGCTTGACAGATCTCATCTCGACAGCCACATCAGAGCAGTATAGCAATTAAAATAAACAGCACTGTGATGATTCTTGGTATCCAGAGATGAGCCCTGGAAGGTTTTCTTCCCTGTTCCACCAAATGCAGTTGTCACAGCCCTGAGCCGTAGCAGGGATGGGTCTGGGGACCCTCTGAGATCTCTGACATTGGAGGCTGGAGTTATTTTCACATCCTAGCCCGGTGTGTGGATGTTTGTAGATCTGTGAGCACACAGGAGCGTGTAGCTTTTTTTAAACCAGGATGCACAACCCAAATGCTTCTGCCCATGCTGGTCTGACACCAGCCTGCTCCAAATTCTCCCTTCTTACGGACCGCCCGTCGTTCTGGGCTGGCATCCAGATGTGCTGGTGGATTCCCGCCAGTTAAGTGTGACACGTGCCATCAAAAGAGCCAAAAAGCCATGCTGCCCCAAGACCCCCCCGAGCTGCCCTGACCCCCTGGGTGCTGCGAGGAGGGTGGGGTGAGTTGCTTCGCAGTGGTTTGGGAGCGTGTTCTGCACGGCGCCGGCTCCGCGGCCCCGAGCTTGTGTTTTGTGAGTGGATCTCTTCCCCTCCCTGCCCAAACCCACGCAGACAGCAGCGTCTGTTCCCTTCAGACTCCGATTCTCAGCACTCCACCGTACATCAAATGATGCTTTTCAGTTATTAAATTCTGGTTTGTTCTTCCTTTTTTTTCTTTTCTTTTTTTCTTTTCTTTTTCTTTTCTATTTTTTTTTCCTTTCTCTTTTAGTTCGGTTTTATTTCTTTGTGATTAGCCTCGGTTTGAATTAATTGTCTTGTTCTGTTTCCATGACAACTCAGTGTTTGCATCCCACCTGCCGTTGTTTGTTGCTGTTGATGCTGTTTGCTGACCGGATCTTGTCCGGCGGATGTCTCCCCATTTCTCCTCACCTCTTCCCACCTTGCCTCCCCTCTCCAGAAGGTTACATATCAGCCCCTCCTCAAAAGAGTCATCCCCACCCCAGATCTGTCTGCATGTTGACCCCACTTGTTTCTTTTCAAGTTCTCTCCATCTTGTCTCAGATTGTGACCGGGGTGGTCTTCCCATGGCTCCATTTTCTGAAAAGCGGTACCTCCCGAGGCAGCCAGTGCATAGGAAGGTGGAGTAGGCAACAAGGACCCTCGTGACTAGGGCTGAAAGTCTCCCATAGCGATGTGACAGGAGGGAGGAAGCAGCACATTGCTTGGTCTCTTGAGCCGGTGCGGGTGCCTGAGGTTGTGCAGACACCCTGGTGGTCTCCTTCCACCGGTCCCTAAGCAGCAAGTCACCTTCTAGGGTTAGAGTCCAGGTGAGTTTGCAGTCTGTCCCTCCCCACTCCGGTCCTTCCCCCAGCCACGTTGGAGAGGAGCGCATGCTCTCCATCCTCTTCACAAATCCACGCATGCGGGAATTCTCCCTTGACAACTCTGAGCTCCCGATGCCGCAAATCTGGAAGTCTCCTCTTCCTTGCCTCTCAGTGCCGGGTGCTGGTAACCGTGCAGGAAAGGATCTGGTGCATGATGGAAGGAGCACAGTTTTCTGTGGAGACACCTCCTCGTCAGCTTGCAGGAGGAGTCGGGGGCTTTATTTGGCTTCTGTTCAACGAAGCCCCGCTAAATGGAAACCAGCCCCTACCTCTCCTGGTAGCACCCTTCCCATCTGACAAGATCCACCATGTTGAGCAGCCAGGGGAGCGAGGCTGGAAGAGAAATGCAAGAAAAAACCCGAGACGTCAGTTCCTGGGGACATCTGGAGGCACTCGGCCGTGGGAGGAGCGATGGCCAAGCTCTGATGTCCTTTGCTTTTGTATGGACGCGATTGCCACTGATTTTTTCGGCGAGGCTCAGAGAGGTTACCTGAGAATAGGACAACAGGGGCAGGTCCTTTCCAGCCCCCCCCAGCTCTCCTAATTTCCTGCCCCCTCGCTCACCCTACCTGAGGCAGTTTACTGCATGGCTGTCTCTGAAGCTGGAGGAATCCCACGCTCCTTTTCCCCTTTGGCTGCTGCTGTCCCTGCATCTTCTTGGGTCTTTCTCTTTTGCCTTTGCTTGTGGGATGGGAACCTTCCCCTCAGCTCCCTCCCCAGGGCCCCTCTGCTCCCTTTATATTCCTCCTTTGTCCATTCTCCTGCTTTCACCCCTAAGGAAGAGCACCCACCTCGGCCAGCCCAGTTAGTTCAGAAAATGGAGCCAAGGAAACCGCACCCTCCCCTTTGCGTCCATGTTCTTACCGTGTAAGGTCTGGAAGCTGCATCCACCTCTCTGCTAAGGAGATGCACAGAACATGTCACTGTTTTCTCAACGTTAAAAGTTTCATTACCTTGTTTTTCTTATTAATTCTATTCTATTTATTATTCCGCCAGGGCTGAGATGTGACAATGTGAGCCACCACATTGGGTCACATCAGCTAGAAAAAGTATGCAGCATTAAAGTGGGTTTCCCCCTCCCCTCCCTCTCTTTCTCTCTCTTCTTTTTCCCTTCCCCTCCTTGTTCTCCTTCTCCTCGTCTTCCTTCCTTTCTCTGTCGCTCACTTTCTATTCAGTAGCCACGTGGGCATTTGCTAGCCGCCCATAAATTCTATTTCTCTGCATTTTCCTCTCTCCTTCTCTTTCTCTCTTTCTCTCTCTCTCTCTTTTTTACCTATTTTGCATGATGTTTGTGACTCTGAGAGCTGCATCTATCGATGGAACCGTGTCAGATCTTAAAGAGGCTTCGTTAGGGTTTCTATACCCGAAAACCACAAAAATTTCATTAGAGTTTCTCATCTTTTCCACATTCCTTCTCGCTCCAGGGGGACTCTGCCTCCCCCTGGACGGTTCTCACACGCAGACACCAACTAAATTCTGTCCCGCTCCGGGGACTCCCTCTCCTCCCTTTTTAAATAGTTTTGCCTCTACTTTTCAAGGGGCGTCTCTCTGGCTCTTGGTGATGGGATACTTCTCTCTTTGTTGAATTCTCGGGGTCCAACAAGGCCAAAACTTGAGAAGTTTCCATCTCCATCCCAGCCTTCTCCTCGCCACCACCCCACCTCCGCAGCATCCCTCGAGCACGGAGCGGCCGGTGGGAGAGGGCCCCTCTCCGGAGTCGGAGGAGGCACCTGGACCACTTCAGGCCGTGGTGCTGGAGGGGCTGCTCCGTTTCCATGTGGGAGAAGGTGACCCGGGAGTGGGACTCCGGGGGAGAAGGGGAGGAGCAGGTTTCCCGGGGCGCGGAGCGGGGAGCTGGGGGCCCCAGCGCCTGAGGAGGAGATTTTTTTTCGACGCTCGCCATGCCAGCTCTTGCCAGTAAAGATGAGAAATTGCTAATAAATTTTTGTGTATTTATCTGTGCTGTGATGGGTCTAATCTTGATCAATGGAACCCTGTTGCTATGAAATTTCGCTTTTATGTCTATATTCTATATATTGTTTGTGAAGTAAAGATTTATTTGAAGTTTCATTTTCTTTTGCGTTTTGGTTTTTGATTTATTTTTTTTTTTAGTTTTATTTGTTGTTTTGTTTTGTTTTCAATGAAGGAAGAAAATAAATGCTGACAAACCCCATCTATATTTAAATTATCTTTTGCTCTTTTTTCTTTTTTCTCCCTTTTCTTCTTTTTCTTTTCTTTTTTCTTTCTTCTTTCTTTTTTCTTTCTTTTTTTTTTTCTTTCTTTTTTTTTTTTTCTATTGTTTCGTTTCCTTTCGTTCCGTTTTGTTTTTTGTTACCTCTGTGCGTCTCGTCCGCAGTTCGCCGCGTGGCCCCTCGCTTCTCCATCTTACCCGTCAGCCATGAAATCATGCCCGGCGGCAACGTCAACATCACCTGCGTGGCCGTGGGCTCGCCCATGCCCTACGTCAAGTGGATGCAGGGAGCCGAGGACCTGACGCCCGAAGATGACATGCCCGTGGGCCGCAATGTCTTGGAGCTCACGGATGTCAAGGACTCAGCCAACTACACGTGTGTGGCCATGTCCAGTCTGGGAGTCATAGAAGCCGTTGCTCAGATCACGGTGAAATGTAAGGGAGCGTGAGCACGGCTGTGTGAGCGAGTGCGTGGGTTCCCCGGCTGCACGGTTGTAGCACGCGTGCACCAAGCCTGCGAGCTTCCGCATGTCTGCGTCCGCGTGCCGGGTCTCGTGGCGGGAGCACGGTCGAAGCAGAGCATCTGAGCACGCGTGCAAAGGGAACGCGGGCACGTGGCACCTTGCTGCATGTGAGCCATTCCACTGGTGCACGTGTGGAAACCGCTGCACGACTGTGTGGGGACCTCTTTCTGCTTGTGCCCTTGCGTGTCACTGCATGGGGTGAGCCTGGGATGGCCTGAC
>JANHFX010021293.1:15653-38207 GCA_027560015.1 Chloroceryle amazona | reverse complement strand
CTAACAGTGACCTTCAGTACCCGAAGGGAGCTGATAAAAAGCCTGGAGAGGGCCTGGTTACAAAGGCCTGGAGTGAATGGATGAGGGGCAATGGTTTTAAATTAGAAAGGAGTGGATTTAGATTGGAAATAAGGAGGAAGTTCTTTACCATGAGAGTGGTGGAGCCCTGGAACAGGTTGCCCAGGGAGGTGGTGGAGGCCCCATCCCTGGAAACATTTAAGGTGGGGCTTGAGAGAGCTCTGAGCAACCTGCCCTAGGTGAGGCTGTCCCTGCTCTCAGCAGGGGGTTGGACTGGATGACCTCTGGAGGTCCCTTCCAACCTAGACATTTCTATATTTCTGTTTTTAATATTCAGAAGTGCTTAATATAAAGTATACAGAAAAAGGCCTGAAGGCCTTTATGGACTTTAGGGATGCTGAGGATATGTCCTTATTACGACGACCAGGGGCGAGTTCAGGTACAGGCCTATGTTCCAACGTTGAAAATATTTCTTCTTTCTCAAATATTCTTCAGAGGATGAACACTTCTGATAGACACTCAGTGAATCCCATTTACTGGATGACAGATTGGAATTCTCACCTCATCCCTGGGCAGTTTAATAAACCAGTATGACCAGGTTAAAGAAATACCTGGAGAGAACAAACTGGAGACAGAGAGGTGTGCTCCCCAGACTAGGATGCTGGAGGCACAGTTCTTACAGGGAACAGACTGACAGTTCTCAGAAATGGAAATCTGCATTATCCAGACTTCCCACATTTTAGGCAGGACATATCTGCATTATAGCCTCTCTATTCTGTTAGCAAATCCCTTCCCATTAATAGGTCATCTTCAGATGAGGTTAAGAATGTTTTGCTCTGGTTTCACCTGACTGGATTCCCACGCTGGTCACGGCTCCCAGGCAGAGGAATCAGTTCCTCACTTGCGCAGACCTGTTGAGTAACATCATCACCCTATCCTCTAGAACCTAGTCTAAGGGCTGGACATTAACAGCAAGAGGTTTTTCATTAGCAGACACGTGACATAAGAGGAGTCAAAAGCACAAGTATCTTTAACTGTGACACTTGGTTTACAGCCATGTATTCCCCTTGGTGCAAGTTTGAGACAATCCCCATGAAGCGCCAGTGCCAACTGGCTTGCAAAGTTCCTCCCCAGTGCCACTATTTGTGGCACATTTCAATCCTTTTCTAATCCAATAAATTGAAAATCATTAAAGGCACAGAAAACAACCCTCACAAAGTTTTGTTTCTCTTTAGCACTTGCATGATAACTAGATTTTAGAAACAGTTCTCCAGCAGTTTCATTCTAGACCTAAAAGCCACCATGGGTGTTGTCTTTCTATCATAGAATCATAGAATCATAGAATCATTTAGGTTGGAAAAGACCCTCAAGGTCACTGAGTCCAACTGTTAATCTCACATGACCAAGTCCATCACTAAACCATGTCCCTGAGCTCCACATCTACATGTCTTTTATGGGATGGTGGCTTAATAACTCCCCTGGGCAGCCTGTTCCAGAGCTTGACAACCCTTTCAGTGAGGAATTTTTTTCCTAATATCCAATATAAGCCTCTCCTGGTGCAACTGAAAGCCATTTTCCTTTGTCTTATCACTTGTTACTTCTTTGTACAGAACAACCTCCACCTCTATCCAACCTCCTTTCAGGTAGCTGTACAGAGCAAGAAGGTCTCCCCTGAGCCTCCTTTTCTCCAGTCTAAGCAATCCCAGGTCCTCATAAGACTTGTTCTTTAGACTCTTCTCCATTTATGTTGACCTTCTCTGGACCCCTCTAGCACCTTGATGTCTTTCTTGTAGTGGGGGGCCCCAGACTGATCACAGTTCAAGGTGTGGCCTCACAAGTGCTGAGCAAAGTGGGACCATCCCTTCCCTACCCCTGATGGCCACAGTATTTCTGATCCAGGCCAGGCTGCTATTGGCCTGTTTGGCCACCTTGAGCACACAATGGCTTATGTTCATCTGGTTGTCAGTCAACATTCCCAGGTCCTTTTCAGGCCTTCCAGGAGAGGCCTACAGGAAAGCTGGAGAGGGACTTTTTATAAGGGCATGTGGTAATAGGACAAGGGGCAATGGTTTTAAACTTGAGCAGAGTAGATTTAGGTTGGACCTTAAGAAGAAATTCTTTTCTATGAGGGTGGTGAGACACTGGAATGGGTTGCCCAGAGAAACTGTGGACGCCTCATCCCCGGAAGTGCTTAAGACCAGGCTGGATGAGGCTGTGAGCAACCTGGTCTAGTGGAAGGTGTCCCTGCCCGTGGAAGGGGGTTGGAACTGGGTAATCTTTAAGGTCCCTTCCAACTGAATACATTCTATGATTTTCCGCTGGGCAGATTTCCAGCCACTCCTCCCTAAGCCCATAGCCTTGCTTGGGGTTGTTGTGACCCTAGTGCAGGACCCAGCACTTGGCTTTGTTGAACTTCATACCATTGGCCTCAGCCCATCCAGCCAGCCTGTCCAGGTCCCTCTGTAGAGCCAACCTACCCTCAAACATATCAACACTCCCACCCATCCTGGTGTCACCTGCAAACTTACTGAAGGTGCACTTGATCTCCACATACAGGTCATTGATAAAGATGTTAAACAGAACTGGCCCCTGCATTGAGCCCTGGGGAACACCACTTGTAAGTGGTCACCAACTGGGTTTACCTCCATTCACCACAATAAAAGAAACTTGGGCCACATGAACATCTTCCCAAATTTAGCCACTTTGATAGATTTTTCAGAGCTTTCAAGGCAGCTGGACTCTGATATATAGAATTGCTCCCCGCCATAGCCACAGCCGCAACCACAGCCACAGCCCCAACCATGGCCACAACCACAGCCACACCACAGCCATGGCCACAACCACAGCCACAGCCACAGCCAAACCACAGCCATGGTCACAACCACAGCCACAGCCAAACCACAGCCATGGCCACAACCACAGCCACAGCCATGTCCACAGCCACAGCCACAGCCACGTCCACAGCCACAGTCATGGCCACAGCTACAGCCACAGCCACAACCACAGCCATGGACACAGCCACAGCCACAGCTGGGTTTTTCCTGCACTCGCACTCCCATGACACAGGCCAGTGGAAACTCTTTGCAGAGAAATTGTCCCTTTTGTGCTCCCAGTTCCAAGTTACCCCCCAGAATAAATTGGGAGAGGGCGGGAGGAGAGCGGGGAGCTGCCTGATTTGGGTGTGCAGTCTGTGGGCAGGTGGTACATAAAGGAAGAAGCAGTGGGGAGGTGGGCACATGCCTATGCAATGTATATACAGTGAAAAACAAAATCACAGCCTCTCACCTGAGCCATATATTGCAGGGGGGCCTGGTGGGCCTGGTGGGCCAGGTGGGCCAGGAGGTCCAATTTTTCCATAACCTGGTAAGCCAGGTAGGCCAGGTAGCCCTGGAGGTCCTCTGGGTCCAACAACTGAATCCCCTTTTGGTCCCTATTGGTGATAGAAAATATTTCCTTGAATGTATTGGTCTTGCTGCTGCAGGGCCTTCGTCTCTGGTGGCAACATTTTCTGAAGGCTTGCCACCACATCACTGTTTAGACGTGAGTGTATGTAATTTTCTTCAAGGAGGCAGAGAAATTAAGGGAAAAATAAAATCTGGATGATACACTAAACTAAATTCAGGAATTTAAGCTTCAGAAAGCTTTCTGAAAGTTCTTGCACCTATTCCTGAGTAGGTGATACCTACAAAACTCTTGGCAGTGCTCTCAAAGTCCTGGATCTCAACTCTGCTTGTGCTAAGACTACTCACTTTGATGTGCTCACAAGGTAAGAGTTTGTCTGAAGGTACATGGTGGAAAACTTTAACATAAAGTGTTTCTCTGCAAAGTGCATGTTTCCTGATGAATGCTGTCTTCTCCCTCCAATATCTCATCTCATATAGCTTAAGCACTCCAGCTGCTAGTCTTCCAGATTAAAAAGCCTCCAGCTTACTATATTTACAGCAGTGTGTCCTCAGCCTGAATGAGAAGGGCTTGAGCTCCCTGTGCTCAGACTGTCCTGCATACACGGAACAGTTGTTGGACCCTGGGCAAGGAGAGCTCAGTCTCTGATGGATCTCAGCTGTGACATCCAACTCTTTCTTGACAGCGGAACAGTTTCTGAACAGGGAGATGGTTCTTGGCCATGTGGCATAGTGCCAGGGAGATTTTTGAAGATGGGCTTGCTTACCTCACACCATCCTCATCTGTGAC
This sequence comes from Chloroceryle amazona, assembly GCA_027560015.1. NCBI lineage: Eukaryota > Metazoa > Chordata > Aves > Coraciiformes > Cerylidae > Chloroceryle > Chloroceryle amazona. The sequence continues at coordinate 33,998 of JANHFX010021293.1, read as the reverse complement.
CCACCTATTTGTGTCCCTGGCACATGACAGTAGAGTAATGCAATGCACGCATTTGTTGCCAATGTGAGAGATAAGTTAGTTTCCAAAGAATTAGTGCATTAAAGTCTAAAGCAGCTGCGGTGCCAATTACCAGAAAATAAAACAATGATGTAGAGATTAGACAGTGGCTGAATTTTATAGGAATGATCCAACTCAGCACACACTGGACTTTTCATTCATGTTTTTGTATTACTGGAATAGAAAATAAGATTAACTATTCAGATGGCAAATAATTTTGAAGTTATCCTGTGTCTAGCTTTGTATGGCCAGTTTTGGCCTTCATGGGGATATAAGTAGTACCATCTCAAGTTGTATATACTGCCTTGATTTGTGATGCTATTAATAGCATGACTCTATGTACCGATGTAGTGGCGTTAGACAGCCGAGCACAAAGTCAGATTTTCATAGGGAATTAATTCTGTGCACAACAGTGAAGTATCTGTGTTTATGCCTGAATGCAACTCTTTCATATTCACCTAATGGTTAGCAGATGAGTTTGTAGCCTCATCTTGATGTTTATCTCTTTTTAGTTCCTTTTCTACAACTTGCGTGACTTACAACTAATCCTGGTCTGCCAGGTGGTCCAGGAGGTCCTGTCAGAAAGAACCCTCCGTTTGGTTCTCCTTTTTCTCCTTTTACACCAGTGACTCCATTGTCTCCTTTTTCACCCTTCAAAGAGAATATATTTTCAAACATTGAATTGAGATCAGAACTCTATGATGGCACTGATCTTTTAAACTTAGACAAAGTCTCTGAGTTTAATAAAGAAAAAACACCTGTTTAAAATCTTTTTGCCAACGCTTCCTTCTTTAGTGACATGGAATGGAAAGGACTGCTTTCTCTGTTGAGGCTGCAAGGCGCTCTCAGGGTAGGGGCTAGGGGACAAGGTGTGAGGTGGAGGAAGAGAAAAAGCCTCTGTTGCTGTTTCCTGCTATTCTAGCCAGCAAAACCCCGTTCTGTGCTCTATCTGGAGGCAAAGACAAAGTCAGAGGAAGCATAAAAGCCTGGCTTTCTGCTTCTCTTTATTATCGTGGAAAGAGCAAAGCAACATTGGCATGGAATGGACAGACAGATAGCTAAAATTATAGGGCAAAGTGAACAGTACTGTGCATAGGATGAGAGACAAGGGCAGGGGTGTGTACCAGGCTAACAGAAGAGACACCACACAAAACTGCACACTTTGAACTGCATGTCTTCTTCTGTCCTTTGTTGCTCATTATCAGTTAGTTTGGGGAACAGAGTGATAAGTGAGAAACAGTTCTTAAATACTAGGTCATTATGTCTCCGTGCAAAATGAGCCACAACAATTGTGGGTTCCTTGTCACATTATTTTCTTCTGTTTGTCTGCTGGGTTTTTTCCTCAACATTTTTTGGTCTACTTTGTTTCACCTTTTCGAGAAACAAACCTTTGAATAGAAGAGGCAAAAGGCAAAGCAAAAGTAGCAATGAGCTGCAGAAAGCTGGTACAGATGGCTGTGTATGGCTGCTCCTCTTTTTCTTCTTTTTAGTTTCCCAGTAAACAGGACTATAACACTTTCTGTATGGCAGGACACTTTGCAGACATGAAGGACGAGATGTTTGTAGCTAAAGCTGTAAAGCTACAGACACTATTCTATAGGATCAAAGAAGCCATATCAACTCTGCCATGAATGCATGAGGTCCTTTATGTCATAGGAAAGACTTAGGTGCACTCAGCCAAGCAGAAACAAAATCTGAGCATCAGATGGCACTAAGAGTCCATCAAGGAAAGCGACAGTACACTGCATTTGGTGACATCATTAAATGATAAATTGATTTGACTTTTTTTTCAGATCTTCTACTGATAAAGAGCCTTATTCACTTGGAAAGCTTTGAAATAATATTGCGATGGTATTCAATCTTGTCACTTGAAGCAGTCAGGAGAATAACGGAACAGAGACCAAGCACCTCAAGGTATGGGTATATTTTGTTGTAAGAAATTCCAGGAAAAGTACTTTCCATAACTTTAATTTATTTTATTCAGTGTGCTTAAAAGATAAACAGTATTACACAGAAGTGTTTTCCTGCCCCCCATGTGTTAATTGTTGCTACATTTTTCTAGAAGCTCTTTAGTTAATGGATGTCTCTTACCTGAGCTGGCATGAAAGCAAAAGCATTGATTTATGGCACATAATTTATACCAACTTACGTTAGGTAACAGTGAATTATGACTCACTTTAATACCACTGGGAAGGTAAAAAGCCTCAGTAATAAAACTCTTTTCAAAAGTAATCTTTATATACTACTGACATTTACTATCTCTATACTTGTAGTACACTTGTCTATGCAGATGGACTTTAACAAATTAATATAATTTGTAATTGCTGATGCTGTTATCTGATTTGCATTTTTTGCCATGCTGTACTTTTTTTTTGTGCTTAAAATTTATAATAAAGTACACTTTAAAAAAAGCTTATGAGAACTCAAATACAAATAGGATATAATTACCTTTATGCTATTAATAAAGTGGCTGAAATATGATGGAGGTAGAGGTGGACCTGAAAAATGAAGAAAACACAATAAAGTACAATAATTATCTGTAATTTTCTTTTTAAATACACAGCTTTGGCTGTTACTGGTTTATGAGCTTAAAGAAAAATTATTTGCATTAATAACATTAACTTTTAAATGTAAGAAGTGTTATTAGTTTGGCTTCCTAACAAAGCAAGGCTTACATGCCCTACATGCCTTATCTTATCTGTCACTCCTCCACCTTTGTGACTTCTGGATCTGATTGTGAATTTCAGACAAATTTGAAAGCAAATAAGGCTCAAAAATGAAGATTTCCCTGTTTTCTGGAAATATGGCAGCTGGGCAAAGGGTAAAAGAGAAGCATCCAAATGAACTGCTTTGACATAAACCAAGGTAAAATAAAACCTTTCCATATGCTTTCCCAGCAGTGGCCAATTAGTAGCTGCATTATCTTTCATAACTGACAAGATAAAGAAACAGTGTCACTGCTGCTGAGCACAGACCTAAGTGTTCCTTGGCACTTTTCTGCAACAAAACCCAATACCAGTATCAACAGTTATACCACCTGTGTTGTGTTGTCTGCCACTGGCCTTAAGCCAAAGCTGTCAAGCCAGTATGAAACATCTCAAAAGCCTTCAAATATTCTCTGCCTGGCATATGCTTGGAAAAAAAAAGGTGCTCCTAACAGCATTTTCTTCAAATATGGTCTTAATACGTTTTGTCATCTTTGGGTCCAGCCCTGTAGCAGCCATATGACTCTGGTCTCAGCATGCTATCTCAGATACAACTAAGTAGACATTGTATGCACCTGTAGTCTGGGACTGGCGTGTATTTCTGCTATGGCAGCTAGTTTGATTTCATACCAACCCCTCCAATCATAGCTCTCTGCAGTGATTTGACTGATCTGTATGAGGGGATGGGGAACAGACAGGGGGAATGGAATGGTAGGTGTCCTCAGGTGTTGATTGGTATTAATCTCTACACTGGACACTATCTGAGGGCTTTCTGGGAGGACCAGCAAGCAGATTAGGCCTGGGCAAGCTACATGGGGAAAAGGGAGGTCACCACTCGAAGTAGAAGTCAAAAATCTATGTCAAGGAACCAGTAGGCCCTACCTATACTGGTCAGTTCCTCTGCCTTCAGGTAAAGTGGCACAGCTTTCATCCATACAGCCTGAAGCATTAAAGCTAATTGCACCAGTCCCTGACCACCCCGTCTGGGAAAGTGTTACTGTAGGACAAATCCAGGCCAGGAAATGTGGGAACAGTTAAACTGCAGGACAATTCTCTTCTCTGTACTGGGTCTGTTTAGCTTACTAGGATACACGGCCAAGGAATTTTGCCTGACATGGCTTCTCAGCAAGGAACCTAGTCCAGTTCTCTTCTGCAGACATTCAGAGGGCTTGTAGGCAACTTCTGGCAGGACCTTGAGGTATCTTAACACTAGCCAGAGAGAAACATACAGTGTTGTATGGCTTCTGCTGGTAGACCAGACATTTTCATTTCAGTTTGTTTTCCAGTGTTGCTGAAACAACAGCAATTTGCATGTGCATAATCACTGGCAAAATCATGCCCTCCCAACAGCCATAAACATCTGGGCACTGCTGGAGTCTTATGGTTTCTGTCACTCACTTTGTATGTTGTTTCATTGGTTATTGCTCTTGTTTTCTTCTCTCTCTGTGTTCTATTAAACTGTCTTTATCTCAACCTGTAATTTATTTTTTTTTTCTCCTGATTCTCCTTCCCATCCCCCAGGAGGGGCTGGGGGGAAGCAGTGGGTGAGCAGCTTCCTGGTGTTTATCTGCTGGCAGAGGTTAAACCATAACAACCAGATTTAGTGCTTGACCAGCGAGAAGCCATCTTGCTCCACCTCACTGATTTTGCTTTAGCTTCATTCCTTTTAGGATTCACACAGAAAAGGGTGAAACTTCTTCTTCATACAGAAAAGAAGGTCTCAAGACAAACAAACAGACCAAAGGTGTATTTGGATGAGTGTGAAAACTTGCTCAGAATCCCAGGTTGACCTTCAGGATGGAAGGGGTTTGACTATGGTCGAGGGCTAACACCCTGTGTTTTGGATTAGCTGATCTTCAGACTTAGGCAGTTAGGTCTGAGACTATGGAACGGTGAAGTCTCTTCCTCTACTGCTAAATGTGTTTTCTTACAAGGCTTCAGGCTGTGATCCTCCATCCAGAAACACCAGCACTGTGCTGGAGCGTTGCACTTGTGGTTGGAACACAGCACATAGGCTCTGGATACTTGCTACACCTGCCTCTATAAAGAGCATCAAATAAAGTGCAGCCTGCCATTTACCCACTTTTTTTTTTGTGTGTGTGTGTGTTGGCTTCATATTCTTGCATGGTATCAATCAGCAGAGCCTGTTTGGAAGGTTAAAGAGGAGACATTCTGTGAGAAGAAAAATGAAATCCATGCAATGGACAAAGACCACAGTTCAGAAAACTTCTCTGATTTCTGGAACTCAGCAGCTACTGTAGTGGAAGGAGCCTCAGCCATGGGTCCCTCAGAGAAGGTTTTGAAAAATTCCTGTATTTTCATCATGTTATGCTGCCCTGCAGCTTCTGGCTTGTGAATTTTCACTGTCAATGATAACAAGGATATCTGTGAGACCTAGAGAATTGGTTTGTAGGAAATAATATTTTAGCAACTATATCAACAACCAAGAGCCAAGCAGGAATATTTTTAGAGTGGCGATGGAATGGGTTTTTGTTAACATATCTAAGCTTCAGAAAATGTTGAATCTAGTTGATCTATTTGGATTCTGTTAGCAAACAAATTAATAAATCTGTTATTTTAGAAGAAAGGTGATTTCAATTTTCAGTTTAACCAGAACTGTGTTCCTTACACCATCCTTTGCTAGTGGCAATTTTACAGGATCATAAGCATAATCCTCTACTTCTGAAGCACCTGAAATCATCAGGTATAGGCAAAAATACTTGTAGGACTTTAACTTACATTAAATACAGAACCTGTGAGGGAATGGGCATGTTCATGGTGGATAAACAAGCACAGCAGAGAAAATTTTCTTTATTTCTGTTTAGGAATGTTTCTTGCTTTTCCTTTTTACAGGTTTATTGATGACTAGAAAATAGTAACCACTTATTTTAAGGCACTGGATGTTGGTCAGAATAAAATTTTATGAGAACAAGACAAGAAAACAGATTTTATTTGAACAAACAGATGTCCTTTTAAAAATAACCAGAATGTCATGTTCAGTCAACAGACCTGTGTCTTTGGAACAAAGACAGACCTATCCTTACAGATGTATTTTTGTATTTATTATTAACACGTTAGAGGACAAACATTCTAAATATGGTGGAGTAAACATTAATTTCATATAGTGCTGCTTCTATTTCAAATGTTTTCTGGCACTGACCCAAGTCTTATCTCAGTATCTGAGGTTTCATAAAAAGGAATAGAAAATGAGGAGTTTATCTTTTCAAATAGCTTCTTGTTTCTGCAACTATTTTTGAATGTGTAAGAATTAGCAAGGTGTATCAACTTTTTGGAACAGAAATGTGAATCTTTGGTGAGGAACCTCCTTTATTACTAACAAATTGTCATTTTTAGTTCACACAGACTTTTCATCATGATCACAGTCAGAGACTAGAATATAGAAATGTTGGTTGAAATGGAGATAATCCAGTTCCACCTCCTGCTGGAAGTGGAACTTTCACTAAAATGATTGCCTTGAACTCAGACTGCAGAGATGTGTTAACCTGGAACGGGAAGCAATGGATTTTAGCCCAAATGGATCAGAAAGACTGATGATAAAATGCTATCTCAGGAAGTGGACATGATGTCCTTCTAAGATTTAAAAAAATCTCTGACCAGCCCGTTACATTTCAATCTCTATTCTTGTACTTAACACATTCATAATACTCATAAATATGCAGCACGGATATTTCTTTTCAGAAGACTTTTTGGATAACATTATGGACTTTGTTTTTCTGTGTCAGTTCAGCAAGGACCCTAGGTATAAGTTATCTTTAGGCAGATATAGCTGCAGGGGTAAGTAAAAGAGTACTTAGTTGAATTGCTTCTTAATTTAAACACATACTCCTTTATGGGATGTCAGTGATATGTCAGATTTAGTATACCTGGTGGTCCTGGAGCACCTCTGTCTCCCTTTTCTCCTTTTAAGTCCACTGAGCTGTGCAGCCCCCCGGAATCTCTGTTTGCTTTAGCACCTGCCATAAAAGCATCACAAATTCATTAGAACCTGCAAACACCACAGACTGTAACAACCAAACCACCAAATGTTAGAGCGGACTTTTCCATACGTGTAGGGCACTTGGGTCCAGTCCCTGCATGCTGGTCTCACTCTCATGAACATTGAATGGCTGCCTCATTGTCCTCTCTTATCAACCCTGACATGTGCACGACAGTCTCTCTTGTGAGTTGAGTCAATCCTTCACTCTCCCTTCCCTAATCCTCTAGCCTAAGACCCTCTGAACAACCCTCTTCTCACTGCCTTTGTGAATGTCACTGGGGCAAGTGTAGGAACAGCTCTTAAGGCTCTGCATTTAATACCGCATCTACTATCTCCAGACTCCAAAACAAACTGATAAATGATAGTATCTGCAACTGTGAATGCCAAAAATGTTATTATTGTTCCCTCATGTCATAAAGGCATTAACAAAGAAGAAAATACTCTCTGAGAATAGCAATGCTTTTAGCATTATTTTCCATCCAGGTGAGCTAAAGGTAGAATTGCACCCAAAGACATCTGGATAAACCTTCTATTTTTCAGATCCTATTCAACCTTATCCTATGAAATAATTGGGTAAAATGACCCCTGAGTATTTAGACTTCTTAGGTCTGATTTCTCTCTTTCTTCTGCCTGAGTCATTGCTAGCATCTTTGTAGGACTCATGTAAAATAACATCATTCTATCACAGTAACACCTCATAGCCACTTCCTTTAGGTAGAAATGCCTTGTCAAGTTTAAGGCGAGGTGATCCTTTTCTGAATTATCAGCAGGAAGGATGCTGAAGTAGAATGACAAGCAAAGAGATACAAGAATTGAAGTAATTTTTAATGGTTCCCTGCCCATGATATCTTCAGCCCCTGTGGTGAGTTGTGATCTATGCTGGAAGTCAGTGAATCATTAAGACCACCATGTCTTTTCTAACCCGATCTGATTACATTTGTGGATTTCTCCAGAGCAAGCACAGAAACAATGTCTTGCTTGGGTACCCAGCGCATGCTCCATGACATGGAGCCACTTGTAAACCTAAGACTTTATTGGTAAGAAAGCCTTAGTCTGAAAAATAGTTACAGCATTTCTGCTGCTTCTAGTTGTGCAGAATGGCTACAGATAAGAATGAGATGGACTTCTTCCCTTTCAGAGCCCCATGGTACAACAGAAATTTTCGGACAGTTCATCTGTGCCCTTCTATTTTGTCTTCAGCCATGGGAGATGAAAGCTGGTCATATTCCCATGGGTCTCTCCTGTGATCTGTCTGGTGACTCAGCTTTTCAGTCTCACCAGAAAAATCACTGCCTCCTCACAGAAAGAATTGTTAATAGCTTGTTTCTTTCCCTCAGAAATATTCTCTGGGGCTCCAGCAGTCAGTATGTGTTGAAACTACCTGTGAGAATTTTCTTTTAAGCAAATGGATGGGACCTTGATTACAAGTTCCTTTTTTGTATCAGTCACTCAGAGAACTCTGGAGGAATGAGACCACCTGGTTGCTTGATGGGATGCAGGATCAGATGGACTTTAGAATTTTGATCTTAGGAACATTGCCAGAGCAGAGAGTAGTGATTTGTCACAGCCATGTGTGACATATCTTTTCTGACAGAGGAATTCTAAGATTTGATCTTGCAGAAACCGTGTTGCACTTCTTGATTTATAAATTTTAGTTTTCAAAGTGCAGACCTAGACTCATTTGCTCTTTGCCCTACATATTGAGACTGGATTAAGATGTGATCTCAGTTTCACCAGGAAAAGAAGTGAGACCACCATTTTTTTTCTTATTTCCCCCCCGCTCCCCCTAAACCCAGTTATGCAATAGCAAGAAAAAGCAGAAAGAGCTTAACTAAGGAAAAAAACCAAACACCCCCCCAAAACTTATGTAAACCAAGGTACAGAAAAGAATTACTCACCATGGACATTAAGAGCTTCTTGATTTCCAGGGGAAGAAGTGCTCACCTACAGATGAAGACATCTATTAAAAATTATCCCTACACATTAGCCAATGGAAGTGAATTACTTGGCGTGACTGAAAAGCCTGGAAATTTTGCATGCTATCACAGTACATACTATAACAACACTCTGGGATTATCTCCAGTTTGACACAGCCCAAGTATTAGCTGATCAGTTTTTTCTGTTCTCTTTAGCATGCAGCATGCTTTCAGCAAGAGGGTAACAATGTGCATTTTGGAGACATCAGCAAATTGGACTCTCAGTTGTGCCAGTGAAGCATTAGAAAACTAATTCTCCAGGAACAAATCTGAGTTTATAGGATTTGATTTTTGACTGTCAGATAACAGACTGTGTTTGTAAATTTTCATCAGCCATGACTATGCCCACTGTCTGACGTTGACCAACACTCCAGAGGCACTGAGACCACCACAGGGAGGCAGAAGCTATGCTAGTCTATCCTCTTCTGACACCAGCCATCTGTAACAGCAGGCATGCTACTTATCTCCACTGCCTGTCTTCAAAATAGGGACTGTGGCACAGTGCTTGGAAACAGACAGAGCTTAGTACTGGCTAGTACTATTTAAGTGAATCTAAGCAAGTGTATAAAAAAATGAACGTGCTGCATCTGGCCTCATCCTGCAGCATTAGCTCTTGGAAGTCTTACACAGATTTTAATTTTAGAAGTCCTGTTCACATGAGGAAAACTTCTGGGGTTCAGCTGCAGTTCTTTATAGATACTCATTTGTGCAGGCATATACAGCAGACTTCTTATCTATAAACTTGGATAGTTTCAGGAGATTATTCACAAATGTAGGACAAATCTGTTTAGGATACTCAGATGCATGAAGAAGGGTTTATAAGAACAGCTTTCTATTACTTGGAAACCTGTAACATGTGTACTTACTGCACATAAAAGTTACTGCTATTATTCTCTAATGGTAACCCCCTTGAACAGTGGCTTTTTATTATCATCTGAAGTTCAGGTAAAATAGGCTTGTATTGTTTGAATCATTCTATGGAGAATCATAGGAGAATTGAGGTTGGAAGGCATCTCTGGAGGTTGTTGTGCTGGTGGGAGTTAGAACAGAAGAGTTCTGTTCAGTGATTTTCCTTTTCAGCTCAGTCTCTGCTGACTCCCTGCACTGCCTGAAGTTAACGGGATATTTGCACAGCAGTGATAATGCTTCATGTTTAGAGTTACTGCCAAGGACTGGTGTGTGCAGAAAGGCCCTTGCTTATACTTGCTCCTGTGCAGACCAAGGCCACTGCTGGATGTTGTGCACTACATTGCTGGGTGCACAAAGCAAAAGGCCACATGTGGGGGGAGGAGTGGCCAGGACAGTGACCCTCAACTGACCAGCGAGGGATTCCAGCCCATATATGTCAGATTTGGTACAACGCTGAAGGATTGGGAGGGTCAAGCCTCTTCATCACTGGCTGGCATCTGAGGAGGACTCTGTCCATTCTGCCTTTGATCCCAATCTGTGTGTTCCCAAATCCAGTACCAGAATCCAGCTCCTGATTCTAGTTCCTGTGTGCTGCTGATTCCAGCCTGGGACTGCTCCGCAGCACCAGTGGTGATGCTGATGTAATTGCCATTGGGCAGGGCTGGGGGGAGTGAATGAATTATGTATTTGTTTTGGATATATTCCCTTTTTTTTTTTTAAAGATCATTACTATTTTCATCAAAGCTGTTTTAATTTTCTTTTCCAGTCCCTAAGTCTCTCTCCCTTACTTGCTTTCTCTTCCCCTTTGGGAAGGGAGAGGGTTTCACAGTGTCTGTCATTTGTCTAGTGGCAGGCTCAGCCCTAACCCCTGACACTTTTCTAGCCCAAAGAAGGATCAGGTTGTTCAGGACCTTGTCCAGTCAGATTTGAGGTGAGGCTGACTAAACCATATGGGATTATTGATGCTTGTGATTAACCTACACGAATGTTATATGGTGGAAATGGGAAGATTTAGGGGAGGAACAAAGAGGTAAAAATATGGTGCCTGGAAGTGGCAGGGCAAAACACAGGAATGTCAAATTACTATAGAGTAATGACTATTATTAATTAGGGTATATCTTTTTCAACAGTAAGGGTAGGGTAATGATGAGAATAATGCATCTAGTATAGTCTAAGTCAAGAGCTGTTTCTCTAAAGCAAGTAAAAAAGAACTGGAATGGAAATTGGAGGAGGGGGCACAATACTATTTTGGCTATGAACAGCCATTCTGCACATCACACTATTCAGGGGAGGACTGTGCCTCTCAAAGACAGAATCTTTTCCAAGCAGAAACAGTTCAATATTGGCCTAGGGAAAGTGCTTCCAGGACTGAACCCTGTTCACAGGTCATTGTAGGATGTAATTCCTGTGATTTATTAAATGAAAATTGTGTCAAGGTGCTCTGAAAATATAGTTGCCATCTCCTTTCTTTTGATGCTACATGTGAAATTGCAGGTCATTTGAAGGCAACGGGAGCTTTGTCATTCCCTTTGGAAAGCAGGGGCAGAGCTTCACCTGCTGTCATCCTTGAGACAATAAATGTTTATCTGTGACTGGACTGCATTCGAGGGGCAGAAACATGATCTTTCTTTTCTGATGCAACTTTCGTGCAACAAGGAAACACGTAACAATTCTTATTTTGGACAGGGAAATTGAGAACAGCTAAAGACATAACAAAATGGAGACAGTATTTATATATACATCTGAAAAAAGTATGAACACGTATGTATAAGTATTCAGCTCCCCAAAGCAACTCAAACTATGGAAACACAGGCTTCGAAAGGCATTAAAAGTGTTAGGACAACCAAGCAATCAAAATATTTTAAGCAAAAGGTTCCTCTGTTTCTAGTTCTGTTACATATTTTATATATGGCTAATTTGGGGTACCTAGCACTTGAAAATCTGTTATCTTAACCTATGTAGCTACTTTGGTTCTGTACTCTAATGGCCATGCATTTTTCTAAGAGCAGTTTGTGTATGTGACTTACTGGCATTTTGCAGTGAGGTCTGGGAGAGACTGGGAAAACTGTCTGTTGAAAACAAGAAGGTAAATGATTGTAAGGTATGTAGGCATAATACAGCAGACAACACACGAAAGAGATCTAATAGCCATGATTGGACAAAGCTTGGAAACAAAAATCAGCACCTCCTGAGCAGAAAGCCCAGTGTGCTGCTGGGAAGTTCCCACGGGTCTGTCAGCAGCTCCCACTCTGTGTGTGGGACTGATCCCTTACAGGGTTTTGCGAGACAGTGGCTCCAGTTAAGACATTTTTTTCCTATGCACGCAAGCAAGGTCACCCACTGTAAATGGTGTTGCCTGAAGCAAGTTTTCAAGTTTTCCTTTGCAAACTGTTCCTAGAGCAGCACATTTCTGCTACAGAGAGAAACTGGCAACTGTTCCCCAGTTGTACTTACTCCTTTGATATAAACTATACGTCCTGGAGGTCCAGGGGGCCCTGGGGGTCCGGGCAAGCCAGGAGGGCCCTGGTAAGAGAAAGCGAAAGAGGGGAGATACCGGACAGATCTTTTCATGTGCAATACAGAAGGGCAGCCAAGGGGCTCAGAGGGCCCAATTTAACCAAGAATTTATGTGTTAAATGGCTTGAGAGGAGACTGAGCTCGCTGAGTTACAGGGACCGACCTGTCAGGTACATTTTAATATTTAACCTAAAGCACTCTGTGGGGAACAAAACAGTCTAAGACTGTTGTTTGCAGGGGAAAAAAATCCCAAGCCCCAAACTGGAAAGCACTAAAAATGGTAACTAAATTAGAGGCAGTGGATCTCTCATCCAAGGAAAATTAGGTATCCAGGACTGGTCGGGTATTCTCGAGATTTCTGAGATTCATATATTTTCAGGTGCCAGTCAGATAACTACATGCTAATTATCACCTTCAAGGAATCCTGCTAGTCTGGAGGATGGAGCTCTCTTTACTAAATAAAAAAAAAATGACAGCTCCTGACTGTGTCATTTAAAACCTGGCACCACAGCATGGCCCTATTTCATTCCACATCAGTGCAACGTCTGTGAGGTGACACATGTCATCTTCTCACTAATTAGAGATCCATTAGATTTTATCTTCCCTGAGCACTCCAGGATGGATTATTAGAACATGTAGACAATGTGTTTTCTTTTCTTGCTTACTTTCATCTCCCAGCTTGATGTACTTCATCTAGACATACTTGCTTCAGCAGTTCTGTCTGGTTGAGACAGACAATCCAAAAAATGAACCTTGACAATGACGATATGGAGGAACAGAAAATCTACTTCAATATTTTTTAGCCGGTGGAGAGTTATCTTTTGTATGCTCAAGTGCTGTTTGTACCTGTGCTATTTAGCCTAAGCACCTATGGGAGTATCTTCTCACCATGAGGGATTTTACTGGTGTCCCAGATTGGGAAGTTTTTGATATATAGAAAGAACTTGCAATCCCCAATCATTTGATATTTGAACCAGCTATGCTAACAATGAATCACACATGTAACTGTTACGCCTGGGAGCTGATACAACTATGTATATTTGCAAGGACTGTCCAGTTGGACTCAGAAGTTGATTTCTCAGTGATGCCAGATAGGAAAAGTAGCAGAACATATAATTATTTCTAGATCACTTCAGGTTTTACTCCTGTCATTATTTTAAAGGAATTCATATGTATCAGACTTAAAATTTGAACCGGATTTTTTTTTTTAAACTAATTGCAGTGCATAAGAACTTACATGAAATGCTTCACCTCGATCACCTTTCACACCTCTCAGTCCATTCAGTCCTGGGCGGCCCTGAAATAAGTAGGAATGGTGTAGCATGTGTCAGAAACAAGCTCCTCTATTTTTATTCCTCTTGAGGGCATAATACATACTGGACGTCCTGGGAAACCAAGTTCTCCTTTAGGTCCAGTAGGTCCTATCGGTCCCTGGATGAAAAAGACAATGTGATTATGGAGAGTTTATCAAACATATCTTTGACATATATTGGATTGTTTAGAATAAGAGGCATAGTTTTAAATTTGCATTAAAAATCAGTCTGTGATTGTCTGCAAAGATGCAAAGAATGTCCTCTTATACTTGCTCTGCAAGTAAAGAAGCTGAAGGCTGCATATAACAGTCAGCTCTGTCTTGGGAAAGACTGGTTGTCTAAAATGAAGTCTGAATTCTCAGACATTTTTAGGGTCTACAATTCAAAATTAAGTCACCACCTATCAAAGGAAAGTTAAATATATCAAGCAGTAGAAAAAATGCAGTTAGGGATGTATGCTTTGTGTATCTCCTTTAGGTTTGCTTTGTTTTTCTCATGATTTTTGAGTCAGTTTCTGTGAGGAAATGTCTGTGACTCAGCCGGATGATTCGTATAGTGCCAGGCTCCTACATGCCTCCTGTCAACCTGGGTACCTGGATTTATGGTGCTGAGAGTTGAAACAGAACAGATCCTCTTTATACAGGAGTGGCTGACCCATCAGGCCTGAAAACATGATACAAGTGACGGCAAAAAGAAAGGGCAAGCAGACTGCCTGGGAAAAGTGTGGCCAGGACTATGGGTGATCTATGACTGGGCATTTGCAAGTGGGCGACTTCTAGGCAGCCAGCAAGTGATCAACAAAAACCAATAAAACTGAGGATATCACAAACTTTTATGTGCTGTTAGCTTCCTGAAACTCAACAAAACCACAAGGGTCTAGACAGTCTCTATATATTTACCAACCTTTCTGGTTTCATTTCCTTTTTTTCAGTCTAATGAAATGCTAAGGGATACTCTTTCTTGCATTATTAGTTAAATAATCTCTGCCTGTAGATCTCATGCAGATACAACTTAGAGGTGACAACTGATGTATTTAATCCTGAGAAATTGCAGTACCTTTGGTATGGTTATTCCTTCAGACTTTCTACTGCTACCTGCAATATGGTGGTTCACACAGACCTATGCTGGTGGAAGAAAAACCTTGGCCATTGCTCTGCTTACCACAGTTTCAGTAAATCAGTTTAAAGGTAACAAATATATATTGGCATTGTGATGCTACTTCAAAGGTTAATGAGAAAACAATCAAGAAACAAGAGAGAATTCCCATCTTGCCACTCACTTGGTCTTGATTAAATAAAGTGGAGACTAAGAAGCAAGCAAGCTTGTGGTAGAACTGAGTCTCCTTATTTACAGTCCCATTCTGTTTACATGTTATCTCTCGTTTCAAGGCACAGAGGGAGCACAGGCAGGGGAGAAGCTAGAAAGTTTGCAAGAAATAGCCTGATGTTTATTCTTGGATGATTTGCATACTCAGTTTTGCATCTCAGCTATTCAGGAGAATATTGACACAGGAATACCATCTGGATTCTAATAGCAGTGTCTTACCAGTCCACTTTATGAATTAAACTACTGCCGTATTAATAGAGCTTTCAATTAGCAAAAGTAATTATTCATTCTTTAAGCTGGCAAGTGTTTGTTCTTGCCTTTATGCAATATCATTTCATTGAAGAGTGATGTATTTTCATGGAATATCTAGATGATGATGATGAGATTATTTATTTTATCATCAAGGTGAAATTCATGGATTAATTGTAATTTTATCATGACAAAAATCAAGACTGGATTAGACATGAAATTAAAAACTGGTTAAAATGTGAACATATTGTTTCATAATGTCACCATTGTAATCAGAATTTAAAGGTCTCTAATAGCAGCTAAAAATGTTCAAATATGGTAGGACCTTTCTTAAACTTCTATTTAGTTTGCTGTTTGAAGGTAATTTCTGCTCATCTGATCAAAACTATGCCTGTGTCTGAAGCAGGCAATAGGTTGCTGGTGGACTCTGACAGATGTGAACTTCAATGTGTCCTCAAGCTTTCAGTATGGTTCAACTCACCCTTCCGTGCTACCATATCCACTAACGGGGTTTGTAAAAAAACAGAAATGCAAAAAAGCTTGTGGGTATTTTTCTATTTCACTTTCCTGTATTCGAGTCTTTAAAGAATATGCAAATCTGAGCAATAAGGATGATTAGAAGCAGATATTTTTATTCATTTAAATAAAGAGAAGTGTCTGGATTTCATCCTTTAACTGGGACTTTAAACAAACATCACCAGTGTGAGTGTTGACCATGCTGGAGCTACCTTTACTATTTCCTCTATCAAAGTGCCAGCCTGCCCCTGACAGATGTTAGCAACTCCCTGAGACAGAAGCCAGCAGTTGCAGCTAGAAGTGAAATAAGGAAGAAGCTGCAGGAGGCTCCTTACCAGAAAAGGAACTTTCATTTTCAACAGCAGAGAGTTGATTTGGGTATAGTGACTCTGTGGTTCTTAGTAAGGGCTCCTATGCAGTGATGTGCAGTGGTCTGCCTCACTGACAGTGAGCTGCATAATCAAGCAGGGAAGAGATTCCCATTTCCCCCATGGCAGGGGCTGGATTCAGTCTGTCTCTTCTGCTTTTGCTGTTAACGGTACTGTCTGACTATCCCTAGCTCTCATCTGCCATATAAATACTTCTGTGTAGCTCCTTGTGGTCCAAGCCCCTGTGATTCTCTCTTCTGTCTGTCTAAACTCTCACAAAGGAGGGGAGCAATGAGGAGGGAAACTCTTTTAAATTCTGGAAACCTGTGTGTGAGTTCATTGTGCCCTAATGGCACTGGAACGGATGGAATCCCCAGCTACCTTGAAGCTGTTCCTGTGCCAGAGTCTTACTTGGTGCAAAGTGGAACAGAAGCATTGTTATGAAAATGCTGATGAGTTCTGTCATGGAGGCTTGGGCTCAGCACCCTGGAGTATGTTTCTGCAGCACAGGACTCCCACTGATTACAAAGAGGTTTTTTTCTATGGGACCACACCAAAAAGCATCATGCCCACGGGCAGCAAGGATGAAACTAGAATTCTGCCCTAAGAAGAGGAATTGTCTGAGCAAAGTACTGAGACAAGTTCTGTGTGCCAAATTCTCCTGCAGTGTAATGATACACGGCAGCGCTGGCAAGGACTGCCCCTGAATGTCTTTGTCTCCATACTGATGAGTGTGAAGCATCTCGTGGAAGTACAAAAGGAGGTATAAACACAGAGTTTGAGGCTGATAGAAAAAGGACATGTCCCGAAGGGTGCACAGCAATAGGATGAGGGGTGATGAACACAAGCTGCAACATAAATATAAGGAAAACTGTTGGTTTGTTTTTTTTACTATGAAGGTTGTCAAATACTGGAATGTATTGCCCAGAGAGGCTGGGGAATCTCTATCCTAAGAGATGTTGAATATTTGACTGGGCAATTACTTGAGCTAAATAGACCTGCTTTGGGCTGTGGTGTGAGATGTGAAGTTCACTTCTAAATTATTCTATGATTCTCTTTCGAGGTGAAAAGATAGACTCATCTTGCAGTCATACAAGGAACAACCCTTCTGGTAAGTTAGGATAGGCCCCTCAAGCATTCTGTTACACAGTAATTAAGAAAGCAGTTACCCAGCAAACCCAGTTAGCCCTTCTTAAAGAACACAGAAGCTGATGGGAAAACCTCTGACACACCTTAGTGCGTAGACATGACAACACCTGCTAACATTCTCTTAGGCACAACAGAGACCGGGCTTCATCAAAAGCAGAAGGAAATGAACAGTCAATATCCTTGATCTTTGGAATACTAGACTAGAAGAAATTAACTCCTGCTCTAATACTGTTTGAGCAACTGTTCTTATTTATTGTGCTTTCATACAACAATCTGTCCAGTCAAATATATCAGGCCAAGTACCTGACAGAATGTCCCTACATCCTGGTTTTGGTAAATGATCTGACTCTGCTGCCTGATTTGCAGCTTCCTCAATATCCAAGGCAGTTGCAAATTATTGGTATATATTAATATATACCAATAATATAACCTGATATATTAAGTTGTTTTAATGTAAATCGTAGAAATAGAGAATAATTCAGATTGAAAGAATAATTTAGGTTTAGAGACCATCTAGTCCAACCTCTTGCTCAAAGCGAGACAAACTTCAAAGCTAGGTTGTGCTGCTTCCCTGTGATATTCTGCACTACACTGTAGTTATCCAGGCTTCACAGGTTCTGTGATATGCAGGAATTGTGCTGCAACTGTTCAGGCTCCTCAAGCCCCCCCAACAAGCCCTGATGTTGCGCCAGCCCCAAACCCAAGCACTGCACCTACTCAGTCTCCGCAGGCCCCCACAACGAGCCCTGCTGCTGCAAGCACCACAGTTTCTCATGCTCCACAGGGCCCCGCAACGAACCCTGCTGCTGCTGCTGCTTCAAAACCAAGCACCACAGCTTCTCATACTCCACAGGCTCCCCCCACAAGCCCTGCTGCTGCTGATCCAGTCCTCAAAACAAGTGCTGCTGCTGCTCCAACTCCCACAACAAGCACTGAAACTGTTCCACCTCCAGAAGCAAAGCCAGCAGCTACACCGACAGCTACTGTGGCCTCTCCCACTCAAGCTGCACCTGTCCAAGTTGTTCCTGTGAAGAAAATGAACAAAACAGCCAAGCCCAGCAACGAAGCAGGGAGAGCGTCCTCCCCAAGCTGAATCAGTGTGAGTCAGAAGCAGATGCAAAGCCTGATGCCCCTGCAATTGGAAAGAAACACCTAGCAAAAACAGTTTGCCCAGTGTGGTCAGATGATAATGGAGCAGGTCCTTCTAGAGCAAACCCATCAGATGTGGAGTCATCAGATGCAGAAGTTACCACGCAACCTTTA
>JANHFX010021293.1:0-10428 GCA_027560015.1 Chloroceryle amazona | reverse complement strand
CACGGTGGTTGGGCTCCGTGGTTTCCAAAAGTTCCTTCCCACCCCTACCATTTTCTTATTCTATTATTCGATGATCTAAGGCTTGAATGTCAACTACCTGCAGTAACAGAGCTTGCACAAGAGGGCCCATCCTATCCTGGAATCCTGTTATGTCCAGGGATTAGGAGAATCAGGTCCTTAAGAAACACACCAAAATACTCTTCCATGAAAGCTGTTGTTTTATCATAAGCATAGCTGGATGCAGCCATAATATGATGTTGTCTTATTATGTGGCAAGTGAAAAAGAGGCCTGCTAGGCTAACAAATAAAGGTTAAAGGATGTTATCTGAGCTAATGCCTTTCTTCCCAGTTCACTGGCAGATTTAGAAAATATTTGTTCTGGGACATTGTATTAATACATGTTTTTTTCTCATATTGTGTGTATGTAGAGTGAGATTCTGCTATCAGTACACACATTCTGTTCTTCCTTTTTTTCATCAGGGATTGAATGTGAGGGAGAGAACTGTGATCACAAACAAGAAAATGTGTAAAATAAAATGCACAAACAGTCCACAGATGAAACTAGCTGTGAAGTAAGATGTGTTGTCTGGGGGGGATTAAAATTTTGCAATGTGCAATGTATTGTGGACTTTCAGGCAAGTTCGAATAGACTCCACAGCCTGGAAAAGGTCTACCTTTGGATCTATTTGGCTCCAGTCCCAGGAATTTGAAATCATAACAAAGAAGTATTCAGAATTTCAAATATTTGACTGAACTATTTTGCAACTACACTCCTAGCTGCAAAACAGAACTTGAAATTTCACATCTGTGGTTCTCTCATGAAATTCCCAGCTTTTCATCCACAGCTATAATCTCTGTGAGACTAAACACGTACACAGGAGCCTAGCATTGCTAGTGGCAGAGCCAAGGAGAACTGAGCAAAATACTTTATCCCCACATACTATGACTCGGAAAACAAGAATAGAAAAAAAAATGGAAGACATGCTATCTAAATTTGGTCCCTATTTTTGCATCAGTTCCACATTTTTGGCACTGTTCAGATTCAGAGCTAAGCAATACAAATGTGTAAAAGCAATTCCTTCACACAGAATTCAGTAGCTGAAGCACTTGCACAGAGGTTACTGCTAAAGCTAGAAGGAACACAATTCTGAAGCATAGGAAAGTGAGCTCTAGTTGATACTTAAACGGAGACACTGAAGATAGAGCAAATCTGAGAATTTAATGATGTAGCATATACTCACCAGAGGCCCAAGCAGTCCTTTAATTTCAGTGAAGTTAAATATTCCATCAGTATCATTGAGTAGTAGCTAAAAAAGTTGTTAAGGGACATGTTATTTCAAACACCAAATTGTTTATAAAAGGCATGCACGCATGTTTAGAAATGTATAGACAGTTAAAACGTCCCGTTATAGCTATGGGGAGAAAAACACAAGTAAGGCCACAGAAAAGGTTCTCTACTTCTAATTTTTGTTATACATCTGGAAAAGCAAAACCTAGGAATTTTTTTTTTTGCAATTCTTATATAAGGATCTCAGAATGCTTTCAAACTTTTAATTAACTGGCTCTAATTTTTAATTTGAAAACTGTGACACCAAATGTTGCAGCCTGAAGTAATTTCTCCTCAGTAAGATGAAGATAACAATGAAGGTTTCGTACTCCAGTATGTCACTGGCATTCTAAGATGGTCAGTCTGACCAACTCCTCCTGTTTTAGCCTTGAAGTTACAGTTATATTCTGGACATGTCTTTATCACACCATGCAGTGTTGTGCAGTGATTCCTGAATCATCTCTGACCCTGCTGCTCTGTTTACAAGCAATTAAACCAGCTTGCATCTCTGGAACAGTATAGTCACTTGGATGTGAAGCAGCACCTAAGCTAAACAGCTCTGAGTCTTGGGAAGCCTGAACAGAGCAATGCTGATTTACTGCTTCCTATCCTGGAATTAGTGAGCTCAGCATTAGCTCTGGCATTTGTCCATAGTCTGAAGTTCAGAAATCTCTGACTACAAAGTAAGGACAACGTTGCTTTTCATATTTTCTTCCCTGTTACAAAGAGGAAGGAAGAGTAGGTTTTAGTGTGATTGTCTGGGTTGGGTTCTAAGTAAACCTTCAGCTTTTTATCCAAATGGCCCTTATTAGAATTACAGAAAGAATGCAGGAAATGCAAAATCTTTTGACATTTGCTTTACACCCTCAACATGAAACTTTCTCCAGGCTTTTCATTCAGTTCTTGTACCTAAACTGTGGATGAATAATGGCAGCAATAGGTAACTGGTTTTAAGTTTGAAATTTCAATCAAATACAATGTCTCTACTCAGAATTATTTCTGTACTGTATCTGACTAAACTGAAGTGTTAAAATTGTAGCTACAATTAATATGGCTTAGTGGTTAGCACTATACCATGCATCAAGGCACACTGAGAATGAGAGATTATGCTTCAAAAGAACAAAATAGCCAATATAGGATGAAGAATATTGATTTTGGTATTCTGGAGTATCAAACACAAACAAACTGAGGGATGCTATGTTTTACACATGACAGTTCAGAGCAGAATTCGTGACTGACAGCAGGAGGCAAAAGAGGAGGCAGGACGGACTGCAAGCCTCTGAGCTGCCTGGTGTTTGTGGGTATTGCAGAATCCTGGAAATGTTTGCATTCCACTGTGGACCTCATCTTGCCGTGGCTTTTCACAGTGTGAGAAGTGGCTTCTGAAGGATTCAAATCCCCTCAGTATATATAGGGACCAGGTTAAACGAGGAGGAAACCAAGGTCCACCTTTCAGTGCAGTTCTGTCAATGTGCTATTGGCCAGACACTGGTGAGGCCTGGCCCTGAGCCACAGCACCCCACTTCACATCTTAATATATCAACAGCAATAATGAGATGGTACTAGCTCTTTAATTTGTTTTATTTTGACCAACGGTCATAGATTTTTTTAGTTGTTGCCACACAGCCCTTCATAAGAAAACTCCCTTCCAACTCTGACAGATCAGTCTCTTGGACTTCGTAGCCCAAGAAGTATTGTTGTCTTTGCTACACAATGGTTAAATGAATGAACTGACAGCCCCTGACCTGGGGAGGGATGTCTCTAACTGCCCTGTAGTTCACTTAGATCACTTAATTGATCTTTGCTGCTCTACCCACATCGAGCCAATATTCATGTTACAGCAGCTGATCCTGGCAGTTCTGTAAATCCAACTGCCATTGACAGGTCTGCTTGCAGTAATTCTTTTCATATCTGAAGCTAACTATAGAATATGAAAGACTGAGTCAATAAAATATATTTGGATAATTTAACCTCCTATCTCAGTAAATGTATAGTAAGCAAAGGTCCTGTCCTACAGGTAGGTAGCTAAAACCCAGTGTCACACACAGTCACATATACTTACACATACATTTAATTAACTGTATAAAAATCCATCATACCAAGTCCCCAGAGGAAAAATCTGATTAAAAATACAGAGGACTTGAAGTGTATGAGGATAGGTGGTTCTTGTACTCCCCCCGAACACCTGTTTGCTACCAATGTACATAAACCCACACATATTACCACCCTACTTTGTAGAGAGCTTACTTCTTAAACTCCAGTTTAAAGGGAATGGGTTTCTGTATGGGTTTTAACACATCCAATGCAATACAACTTCTAGTGGGCTGCATACATTTCTATAATGCATGCTGAAGGTAGTTAATACATCCTCTAGAAAATTCAGAGGATGCATGTTAGGTTTCTTCAGACATAGATACACATCAGAAAGATGTCCTGGTTTGAGTTAGAGCAGGACTAATTCTGTTCAGTGAATTTACTTTTCATCTCAGTCTCTTCTAACTCACTGCACTATCTGAAAATGACATGTTCTCCAGGGGCCTGGAGAACAAGTGTTGTGAGGAGAGGCTGAGGCAGATGGGTTTTTTTAATCTGAAGGAGGATGAGAGGAGACCTTATTGATCTCTAAAAGTACCAGAGAGGAGGCTGTAATGAGATGGGTGTTGTTCTCTCTCACAGTTAACTAGCAATAGGACAGGAGTTGCACCAGGTAGGTTTAGGTTGGATATCAGGAAAAATGTCTTTCCTTAGAGAGTGGTGAGGCCTTGGAACAGGCTGCCCAGGGAGGGGGTGGAGTCACCATCCCTTGGGGTGTTCAAAAAACATGCAGATGTGGCACTTTGGGACATGGTTTAGTGGTGAGGGTAGTGTTGGGTTGATGGCTGGACTTGGTCATCTTAGAGGTCTTTTCCAACCTTAATGATTCTATGATTGATTACATCACACTCCTCAAACCTGCCAGGGTAAGCACTATGTGCTTACAATGGTGGCAGCATCCACCGGATGGCTGGAAACAGATCCTGTGCCTCATGACACTGCCTGGACCACCATCCTGGGCCTTGAAAAGCAGATCCTGTGGCAACATGGTACTCCAGAAAAAAAGAAGAGTCTGACAGTGGGACTCATTTCAAAACCAATCTTGTAGACAATTGGGCCAAAGAGCATGGTATCGAGTGGGTGTATCACATCCCCTATCATGCACCAGCCTCTGGAAAAATTGAACAGTACAATGGACTGTTAAAAACTACTCTGAAAGCAATGGGGGGTGGAACCTTTAAAAACTGGGACAAGCGTTTAGCCTATGCTGCCTGGTTCCACCTGGTTAGTTAACAACAGAGGATCTGTCTGGTCCTGCTCAGTCAGACCCCTTACCCACAGCAGGAGGGGATGAGGTCCTTGTGGTGTAAGAAAGGAATCCGCTGGGGAAAACTGTGGGGATATCCTGCTTCGGGCCAAGGAAAAGCCATTAGTGGGACTGCTTTTGCTCAAGGACCTGGTGGTTGATGCCGAAAGATGGTGAAGTACAACGTGTACCTCAAGGAAATTTAACTCTGGGTGAGAATACTCGATGTAAAACTATATGTTAATCACATAATATCAAGAGTGTTCAATATGTGTCTTTCAGGATAACATCGTGGTCATGACAAGTGCTATGTCCATTGAATGGCATCCAGTAACCTCCTGAAATGGGCCTGCAACCCATGGGCATGAGTTGTGACTAATTCCGTAACATCTTTCCTGCCCTGACAGACTTCCATGATAGGTGGAAATTAGAACTAGTTCTGTTCTAAGTCAAACCAGGGCAATAGACATGTGGACTGTGACTATCACAAGGTGCAGGGAGCCTTGCAGCCTCCAGCAAACCAGTGTCACTAGTTTTGCTATGACAATTTCAATAATCGTTTTACATTTCCTATACATTCTGTCCTCCCTCTGAGGCTTTCAGTTTTTTTTCAGGTATTAATGGGCTAAGGAGCAATACATTCAGGTTCATTGTTAAAACAAACAGAGCTGTTCAGTCACTGCTAAGGATTAAGGCCCCATGATGACACCGTAGCAGGTCTGTGAGAAAGAGCATGAATTTTACAAGAGCATTTCTGCCACAGCTATTGAGGAATTTCCCAGAAACTCCAACAGAAACACGCTAAAGTGCAGAGCTGGTAACAGTCCCACTTTGAGCAGGATGTTGAACTCGGTGATCTTCAGATACCCCTCCCAGCCAACATTTCTGTGAATCTATAATCCCTCTCATGTAAGAGAGGTTCTGGGTGTATCCAGTAAATTCAGTAAAAACCCCAACTGGTTTGGGACTGGTTATGCAGGCTGTGATGCCAATCTCTGCTATAGCTACTGCCAATAGCAGAAGTCTAAATGAAAGCCTGTTTTTTCAAGTAAAAAGAAATGTGATGTGTCACACAACTTTATGATAATGCTGGTGTCCCGCTCGCTCCCCCGACAGAGACTCCCAGCTGGGCATTTTCCCTCCTTGCCATCACAAATCACTATTAACTGCTGTTATCTGTATTCCTGTGGAGGAGCCTGGCTGTTGTGGGCACCTTCAGATCTCCGAGGTGAAGAATTTCCTGCAGCCACTCAAAGCTTCTCGAGTTCTTAATGCCGTATCAAGCCAATTGCATGGATTTTTGTGGTCAGCTTGAAATGGGATTCATCCTAATGTCTAGCCGTCATTACTTCAAAGTGGTATTGTTTTTGCAAATGCTGATGTACACAAAGAAAAACTGACTGAAAATATATATGCAGCTAAATGATATTGGACAATGTTTGTGAGCTTATAGCATCATACCCTTTGGTACTTTTGGCTAACAGTCAATGCTCTGGTTTGAATAGTCAGAAAATGCAATGTGTCTCTCTCCAACATTCTGCTGTCTCGGATGCCTTGCTTTATTAAACATTCCCAGTTTTTGTATTCCTCTGATGTTTTTTTTATTTGTTGTTTACAGCTCCTGTAGAATCACCTGGAGAGTTTGTGAGCTGCTCTCAATGTCACTCCAGAATTCTTGTATGTAAGCTCTTCACCTACTTCCTATTCTATCTTTTCAAACAAATTAATGTGATATAGAGACATACTGAGATTTTTGTTTGTTCGTTTTGAGGAGTAGACTTATGACCTGAATATCAACAGGAGAAATGCCAGTTTGTTAACCTCTCATGCCCTTTTCTCTGTAAGATGAGTCACAGAGACTTTTATGCTTGAAAACATTCTTACCTCAGGTATTGCTATGATTGGTCCTGGTGGTCCTGGTGGTCCAGGTGGTCCCACAATACTGTTCCCATTTTGTCCTGGTTCACCCTATTTAAAAGCAATACAAGTGGAAAACCCATGTACTAAGTAGTACATTTCACACAGATTTCTCAGAAAGAATGAAATCCACACAATGTCACCTGAGGTCCTGGGTCACCCTTCTCCCCTTTTGGACCCTGAAAATAATTTAAAAAAATGAACATAAGTATAAGTGACTTAAAAGAATAAAATGTGAAATTAGTTTCTCTAGCTTCTCAAAAAGCACACCAGTAAAATGCAGGTGCAGAACAATTGATCCTGAGGTCACTTAAACTGCAGATGGGGTCAGCTGGTTTCAACTGAGACCCTCTAAGGATCTGATGCTTAGAAGTAATTCCCAGCACATTTGACAGAGTTCATAGATGACCAGAAGCAAATGGGCACATAACCTTTCATCACCTGGGGGTTACTTCAACCAGCTATTCTTTCACTGCACTGAAATGAGCCTTACCTGGCTGCTCCTTCCTTTCTGAGTATTGACAACCTCAGCTGAGACCAGAATTGTCCAGGGGTCTGGGTAGAGGAAGACTGGTCAGCTAAACGGTCATTTTTCAGGCAGGTTATTTCTGAGCTTGATCAGCCCCTTGATACAACTCATTGTGCTGGGGATGCAGACAGCTTACCTGCCATGAGTGAGAGGAAGGTGGCAGGGGAATAGTCGAGGGGCTTCTCAGCTAAAGAGAATCCTCACAGCTCTTAAACACCTATGAGCCCGTTAGCTTCCATCTAATTAAAAGCAGAGCTGATTTCTGAATATTTAAAAACAAAAGGAACATTAAAGGGTCAGAAGTAGCCTCTGGAGGTGCCTGTATCACTTCTGACTGATAAGGGAGGTCAGGGCAAGGGACACTGCTCCTGATTTTGATGTTTGTTGTAACTGCTCCAGCTTAAGAAGGACAAACCCAGGCCCAGCTCTCTACATGCTGCTAGTAACTACTGTTAGGGCTCCTGCTGATGCTTAAGACATAGGTTTGGGAGGCAGTGTGTGTTAGGTGATCACAGACTATGACAGTCCTACTCACCACATCTCCAGGATGTCCAGCAGTGCCTGCAAATCCTGGTTTGCCATCTGGACCTGGCATTCCCTGCCGTAACAAACACACTGTTATTCTCAATAAATTGTATTCAGTTTCATACAAGCAGGAGGCTACCACAGCACAGTTCTGAATGAATAAGGGCAGGTTTGTGGCGTGCTCCGTGGAGTCAGCATCATCTCATTAGTCATCTGCTCTCTCCAATCCTCCTGCTGTCTCCCCCTCTCTAGAGCAGGGCTTTTAACACAGTTTCAATATATTCTTCCCCACTGCTCTCACCTCCACTCACCAAAAGGGTGAATTCTGTTGTTTTCCCCCCTACTTCTGGTATGGGAAAACCAGAAGTGTCACTCAGAAATGATATTGCAGTTTGCCCAGAGAAAAATGCATAAAAGAACACTCTGAACTCTTAAAGACCAGATAAACAGTGAATTGCACTTTTTTTTTTGCACCTGTTTTTTCTCTGTGTCATATGAAAGAGCAAAGGGAATGACACAGAACAGCCTGTTGATTCATCCAAGTGACCGATTATCCCTGTTTTGTGGGGCTGTGTATTTGGTTGGTTGGTGGGAGGTTTTGGTGGTGGGTCTTTTCTTTGTTTGTCTTGGGTCTTGTCTGGGTGGTGGTTTGGGTTGTTTTAGGAAAAGGCTCTTTTGTTCTGCTTCAAGAAAATATTTTTGGCCTTTTACACAGGTAATACAATGAAAATCCAGTAGACATAGAGAATTTCCTTAAAAGGTCAGCTCAGTACCTGTCAGAAAGATAACCTGAAGACAATAGATTATTATGAAAGGGACAGTTATTGTGTACCCATAACTTGAGTTCTGTGCACTAGCTTGTTCACATTTCCCATCTTGAACGGGATCTAGAGGAACTAGAAAAACTTCAGAAAAGGCCAATGGGAATAATGAAAGGTACAGAATGGATGCTGCATGAGACATGATGGTGTAAGATATGACTCTTTACCTTGGAAAAGAGACAAATGAGGAGGTGGGGGAAGAATATTGTAGAAGCTTCTAAAAGTAGAGAGTAGTTAAGGACTCACACTTCTAATAGAAGTAGTAGTGGACATCAAATAAAAATAGCTGAAAGAGGTTCATGGGATGTGCAGCTAAATTGGTAGAGCATCTTCCCCCAAGGTCTTATAAACCTTGTGGTTCAGACACCATTTCTAGCTGAGAAAGTCTCTGAGGCACAAATTGCTTGAGTCTAGGAGGTCACTCACAGAATGGTAGGGTTGGAAGGGACCTCTGGAGATCATCTATTCCAAGTTCCCTGCTAAAGCAGGTTCACCTAGAACATGTTGCAGAGGATCTCATCCAGGTAGGTTAACAAAGTCTCCAGAGAAGGAGAATTCGCAACCTCGTTGAGCAGCCTGTTCCAGGATCTGTCACCTTTACAGGGAAGAACTTTTTTCTTACCGGAACTTCTTGTGTTCCTTACTGGAACTTCTTGTGTTCTAGTTTGTGCCAGTTGCCCCTTGTCCTATCACTGTCTAAACAGATTCTGGTCCCATCCTCTTAACACCGACTGTTTAGACATTTATAAGCATTGATAAGATAACTCTCAGTCTTCTCTTCTCCAGGCTAAACAGTCCCAGGACTCTCAGCCTTTCCTGGTAAGAGAGGTGTTCCAGGCCCCTGATCATCTTCATAGCCTCTGCTGAACTCTCTCCAGCAGTTCCCTGTCTCTCTTGAACTGAGGAGCCCAGAACTGGACACAATACTCCAGATAGGGTCTCACCAGGGCAGAGTAGAGGGGAAGGAGAACTTCCTTCAAACCACAGTCATCTTCATGCACCCCAGGACACCACTGGCCTTCTTGGTGAAGACACCAGTGTCTCTTGGTTAACTTGTAATCCACCAGACCTCCCAGATTCATCTCCAAGGAGCTGCTTTCCAGCAGGTCAACCCTTAACAGGTACTGGTTCAGGGGGTTATTCTTCCCCAGGTGCAGGAACCTACCCCTGCCCTTGTTGAACTTCTCTAGGTTGCCCTTTGCCCAGCCCTCCAGCCTTTCACACCGTTGGACCCCGGATACTAGGATGGATGGATGTGACTCAGTAAAACCCCCAGCAATCACCTAATACTCCACAGGAGTGTCTTAAAGAGCAACAGAGTTTCAAAGCATCCAAAACCAAATGGTATTCCCCGCTGGATTTCTGGTGTGATAGAATAAATTCAAATTACCAGTTCATAGGACACAAAAATCCTCTCTTTTTATGCCCTCCTACAGACTCACAAGCATGAAAGATTTATTGTGTCTGCTTCATTAAGAAAGGATATTCTTGCTGTTATTACTGGGTTTTGTCTGTGATCAGCATTCAGCCCAGCAACAAACACTCAGTTTATTAAGGTAAAGTATAATTTCTGAAGCATTGAACAGGACCATAGAACAAACCACTTGTGCGTATGGCAAATAACAAAATAACCTATAGTCTCAAACAGATTAACTAGAAGGATTAAACAACGGTCGCATGCATCAGTGCATCAGCTTTAACTATCACAGTGACAAATATCTCTGGGAAATAGCAACTCTCAAAAGATGTACAGCAGATGGAATTTACGGCAGGCAGAGTCCTGCCGTGGTGTTGTGTGTTAAAAAATAAACAAGCAGGTGCTGGTACAAGGCTGTGGTAATGTCCTTGTAAACGTTCAGCAAGCAGTAGGGTAGACTCAGAGTTGCTTTTAACTTGTTTCCTAGAGCAGCTCTTGATTTCAGTGCTGCCTCAAATGCAAGAGAAGCTTTTGTTTTCAGTTATTTTATTA
>JANHFX010021292.1:0-24670 GCA_027560015.1 Chloroceryle amazona | reverse complement strand
GGGGGAACCAAACAAAAACCCCACAAATGCATTTGTTTATATTTTACTTAAGCAATTTAGTTCCAAACAGATATATATTTTTTATTTTTAGCTGTGAATGTGTTTAGAAGTGAATTGTGAGAGAGCCTCTTAAAGATTTTGCTACGCTAGGATGTGTGTACAAGTGGCAATCATGATAGCTGTGTTGTATTTGCTTGCTTTCTGGAAACTTAAGAGCCTTCAGGGTGTTTAGGTAAGACCTTCTACTTTAGAATAAGGGTGTCCATATGGGAAGCTAGTACAGAAAAACTGTTCGGAGCTATTTCTACAAGACTTCAAGCTCTGGGACTGTGAGTAAATTAGCATAATTGATTTAAAATGAGTTGAAGCCTGTGATTCCTTTTTGTGGAATTACTAGCAACCTAAGTAGGGTAGACGTACAGAATTGACTGCAGAATCTGCATCAAATGGTTTTGGGTGTTTCTAGAAGGACTAAAAAGTATGTCTCAAACTGATTATTAAAGCATACTTTATCTGCAGGGGTTTTCAGTTGTTTTGCATTGAAGACAGAACTGCGCATAAAAAGATAAGGAAAATGCATCTTGCATTCCTGCAAAATTGCTTGTTCATGTAGGCTTTCCTGAACTGGGTTATCTGCAACAGGAGTGCCTTGCACTGTTCCCATTCTGCTGTTGAGTATTTCGATGGCACTGGGATGTTCTGGGCAACTCCTGCCCATGACTGGTGCTCTAAATAGCTTGTATAGTTAGACATAGCCTATGACTCTGTAGGTGATCGTACACCAGTATGACTGTAAGTTTGCTGTTATGTACACAGCTTTTGTGGCATAGCTAGAAAATGTGTTTAACCACACTATCCCTTAGTGAGACAAGCAACGATTGTATAACTGCATTTAGGGTTTATGCCAGCATAGCTGTATCAGTTACACCTCTGTGTGCCCATGACTGACACAATGATTTTGTCAGAAGTAGTTAAGATGGGCACTAGAGCTGAAGTTTCAAAATTCTTTTACATTGTCCCAATGCAGTGCCAAGGAGCAGTGTCGCATTTCCTCCAGCAGCCTAGTCTCCTCCTCTCACTTTGTGCTCCTTCTCTTGCTTTCAAGTCAGGGAATAGGGTTAAAAAGAACTTTCTTACTAAGATTTAATCCAGATGTTTTCTGTGCACTTTTATGAACACTTGTACAAAATCCTGCCCCCTTCTTTACATCATTTCTACCAGGACCAGGAGGAAAGTAGGACCTTGGCAACTATTAGACTGGCTTAAATGTCTGCGAAAGTAGTGTTTCTTACAGTTTTTGGTAGAGTGATGTTTTAACAGCTGAACACTAGCAAGAATAGCTATTTAGATACCTTAAATAAAAAAAAAAAGTTTTACTAAAACCTGGTGATGCTCCTCCAGGTCTAACTCTTGGAAAATGAAAGCTTTATAATATTTGAGATGGTTTGTGTTCTAACAGGAAAAAAACCCATCCCTGTCAATTTTGCTCTTACATGTAAATATGTGTAATACAGAATATTAAGGTTGGCACAGGTTTAGTCTCTTAAGACATTCCATTAAAGAATTTTATCAAGATGGATTTAATAATAAACAAAACTGCTAAATATGAAAATTCTAGTCTGAGTCTATTACCAGCACTACAGAATTCATAGTGTTCATATTTGTAGCTCTTTAGATATACTAATATACAAGTTGCATATTTGTAATGTATAGTATATTTATCAGTAAATGAAAAAATTACTATGCAAAAATAATCTCACATTTTTAGTAAAACAGGTGTAACTAGCAAATACATGTGAATGCAGTGAGATGAAATAGAATGTGAAATGTAGAAGAACTTAGACTGAAATTGATAGTAGGGTCAAAGAACGTGGGAGAGTTTTAAGAACATGCAGTTCTTTGTATTGACCTTTTCTTATCTAGGAAAACTGCTCTTTCGTGTGCTTCAGACAGACTTGTTTCCTCTCTTCTTGCCCTGCCCCAAACATTTTATTGTTTCACAAGTGGGTAGTGCTTTGTGCCTTGAAGGTCAGCAAGAGCTCTCTGAGAATGCAGAAGTGATCCACTGATCTCAGCTGATAGTGCAGTGTGTATGATACATGGCTGTGACTGAGGTGATTGTGACATTTCTGCTGCTTTTCTTAGTATTAAGTTCAGGCTGTGGAGATGCAGTTGATTCTGGCTTTTAAACAGGAGTGAGTCTGAAGGAGTACTTCCAAAGTATTGAACTATTTCCACTTGCTTTGGTAGCTCCTTGTGACTGGAAGGGAGGCTAAATCACAATTTTACAGGCTTCAATGTTTTTGAAGTTGAATTTTCCATTTTGCTGCAGAACAGTGTCCTGCCCTTTGCTTCCTAGTAGAGTGATATATTCTGAGTTCTTGCTAGTTTTCCATTTTTTCCAGAAGAGTGAACTAAGCAGATGGAATGTATTTATTGTGAGCTATTTGGGATCTTACTAATGTCTATTGGGGATCTTATTAATGTCTATAAATACCTGAGGAGTGGGTGTTGAATGGAAGAAGCCAGTCTCTTTTCTGTAGTGCCCAGTAATAGGACAAGGAATAACAGGTATAAACTTGAGCATAGAAGGTTCCACCTCAACATGAGGACAAACTTACTGAGATGGTGACAGAGCACTGGAACAGGCTGCCTGGAGAGGATGTAGA
Source organism: Chloroceryle amazona (assembly GCA_027560015.1). Taxonomy (NCBI): domain Eukaryota; kingdom Metazoa; phylum Chordata; class Aves; order Coraciiformes; family Cerylidae; genus Chloroceryle; species Chloroceryle amazona. Next base: position 22,001 of record JANHFX010021292.1, on the reverse strand, counting down.
GTCTCCTTCTCTGAAGACTTTCAAAACTTGCCTGGATCTTTTCCTGTGTGGCATGCCCTAGGTGATTCTGCTTTGGGTTAAGAAGATAGAGTGTTGGTATGAGAAGTAAGGCCAGGGAGATGCGAGGAGAGACTGGTAGTTGACTTTGTAGCAGCCTGAGAGGTGAGCTTTTGGCATGATTGTCCCCTTCACTGGTACGCCACAGGGATGGAGATGAATCAGTTGAACTAAGTTGAGAAAGTTGATGATATTGTAGCAAAAGATTATATGAAATAACGTGGCCATTATGACAAAACAGAATTACTTTGGATATTTAGCCACAGATTTGCAAACAGAATTAAGAATAACCTTGTTTTTGCTTTTTAAGTTACTGATTTAAATAATTGTCTAATGGAGTAAACTGCTCCTGAAAGGTTGGAGTTTCCTGCTCAACACGTTAATGTGTTAGAGTACTCGTGGCCTTTTGTAAAAATAGCATTATATGGATTTCATTATGATCTTTTTTCTGTAACTCTCTAGCGATATGTTCATTCCAGACTTTGGTTAGGAGAAGGATGGTTTTGGGGGTGTGTGTGTGTGTGTATATGTGTATGTATATATATGTATAAGGGGGGGGGAGGGTAGGAAGAGTTTTGAGACAGTACTAACTTCATAGTACCGTAGATTAATTTTCTTAGAGCATGGCTTCATACTAGGGTGAAGTATTTATTACTTAATTTGGCTTATTAAATATTGTTCCTTTTAGTGTCACTATAAAATGTTTGGATGTTCAAAAGTACCTACTTTATATTTGTAAATTGTAGGTGTATTAAAGAAGTGGCTAAATTTTTATTAGATTTTTAGGTAGGTTAAAAAGTCTTTATTGCCTGTTTACCTCAAAGAAATCAAACAATTTAAAAATTCTGTCTGAAAGATAGTAATTTTTTTGCTGGCGTGATTGGGAAATAATTAGTGATAGAAAACATTTTGTTTTAAATACACACCCTCCTTGACAAGCTAGTGGCCTTTGTCCTTGGTTGAGAAAACTGGAGAAATTTTTCAAATTTATTCTTTTGTCTTTGAAATCTGTACATTCTTTAACATTTGTCACTTCTTAAAACTTTTATTTAATGTGTGAGTTGCTAGTTTTAAAACACTAAATGGTTGCAGAGTCTTAATACTTAGCTGTTTATATTACAACTAGACTTTTTTTATCTCTACACATAATTTATCATGTATGTGCTTGTCTTTTCAGGTTAGGTTTTTTCCATTGTTTTGATTTTTTTATATATATAAATGTTTCTACGATTTTTAATGAGTTCATTTCTGTAAAAAGAAATTATCAGAAAACATTAATATATCAGGTATAGAGTGTTCCCCTTAAGATGGAGGAAAATCATGTTATAAGAGCTATAAAATCACTGACTGCAGATAGTGAATTGCTGTATGGAACAGCAGGATTTTGTGAGTGTGTCGTGTGTTTTGTTTTTACAGTTATTCAGAAGTAACCATTGGGTTTTAAATTCCACAGCTCATTCTGTTTAGTGTGGTTTTTTTTTTGTTTGCATGGTGCTTTTTGTTTTTATAAATCCTTATTTGCATCTCTGCATTTATACCCAGAGATATTTGAGATGAATTTTGCATGTGGTAGCAGAATATATAAATTGAGTCGGATACACTTAGAACATACAAGTAATAATTCACTTTGACATTACTTGATTCTTTATAAGAAAGTAATCTGCTGAACTGAAGCTAATAATACTGCTAATAAACATATTTTCTTCTCCTTTTTTGCTTTGACCACAAGTGTTTAAAAGATAGTATATATGCTAAAGGATGCGTAGTGGAGAATGTGGCCTGTTACATTTCTTTAGGGTAATTTTATCATGCAGGGATCAAAGGTCTAATGTTAAGATAAGGAATGTCACTAGGGAGGAAGTAGAATAACCTCATACAGAATTTCTTTTTTTGGATGCCATTATTGTCCAGTATTAAGTTTATAAAATCTTTTGTAGCTGTGGCTGACATGGATGCATGGGGTTTTTTTTGGGTTTTAGGGTTTGTTTTGTGGTTTGGTTTTGTTTTGTGGTGGTGTGATGTGTGGTGTTTTTGTGGTGTTTGTTTTTTTTTTTTTTTCTCTCTCCAGAGTTCAGCGTAGATGTCAAAAACTTTATAAGATGGAAAACTTTTTTATTTTTTTTTAAGACTGGAACTACTGGATTAGTAAAAAAGGTAATAGGTCATGAATGACAAATAAAAGATTTTTTTTAAAGGCAGATTGGAAAAGAGGAGGAGATGGCATGGAAGGCTCAGGAGGAAGGGTGGGTTAACTGCAGGAAGAAGGCAGGGCCCTCTAATGAGCAACTCTGTGTTGAGGCCTGTAGACTGTGGTGAATAAAAAGACCAGAAGAGCTTGTTGTCTGCTGAGAGTAATATTGCCAGGTCCACAGATGCTCTTTAAAAGGATTAGACTAAGTGGAGAAGTGTGATAAAGTCTTCACAGTGGCAGAATTTACTTTTCAACTGCTGGAGTGGATTGTGTGTTCTATACAAGGGAGATGCTCAGATATTTAGAATTACACTGTATGTTTTGTTTGTTTGTTTTTAAAGAGGAGGCAGACAAAGACAAGTGAAAATATTATCGATCAGTAGCTACTGTGATAAATGTGATTGAATGCCCAATCTTTAGGAGTTGTCCACAGAATGACTCTTCATGAAAGACTGATTCCTTTGGGTTTCTTTTAGAGATAAGGCTTTTGTAATGGATAAAAGTGCCTTGTATGAGTCTTCCCCAATTGTTCTGACTCACTCTTTTAGTTTAATCTCTATGCTTGGGTTTGATCTCCACAAGGTGGAATAGAATTGGGTAAGCATGACTATAACAACGCATAAAGGCAGTTGGGATAGTCTAAGAGATGATAAATCTTTTGATTAGAGCCCTAGTGTAAAGCAGTGCATGCATTTAAAAAGAAAAAAGACTATGCATAATCTGACTAGAATATGAAGAAAACAGATGAGGGAATGGCATCATGCATTGTGTAATGTGTTGCATTAACACGCCTCTCCCCCTCTCTCTTCTCCCCCTCTCTCTTCTCCCCCTCTCTCTTCTCCCCCTCTCTCTTCTCCCCCTCTCTCTTCTCCCCCTCTCTCTGTTCTTCTTGTTCTGCTTGTGTAGTGTTGAACTTATAGATTCCTAGCAGAAGATTTTGGTGTCGGTGGAGAGTTTTTGTGTCGGTGAGAAATGCTAGTGGGATTTGTACTGTTACAGAATTAAACTTTGAGATTATGGATATAAATGCTGCTAGTGATAGCATGGCTTATATTTCAGGAGTTACTAGCCCAGTGATTTAGTCACCAAATAGTTACTGAATCAACAGGAGGTGATGCTATTTTAGACTTGGCATGGAAGTGTAATGAGGTCTTTGTAGAAGACCTGCTTCTGGAAAATCAGGTTGTGTTGTGAGATCTCAAGTTGATTCATAAATTCTGTGCTAAGATTATTGGTGTCAGAGCTGTGCTTTTGGAGAACTCTACTGTTGGTAACATTTTTAGAGACAGCTCAGATGATTACTGTGGAGACCAGGGATTTCTTCTGTTAGAGCTGCTAAAATTAAGTAATTTTATCCAGTGTGATCCTCATTAAGGGGAAATATTGTAGGAAAGCACTCCAGATTTAATTGGATGAATAATCACTTCAGTACAGTTAAGTATTTGTTACTGCTCCAGGGATAAAGGAAAAAACAAGAGTTGGCAAGGTCAAGGCTGAGCTTCACCTGGAAAAGTCTATCAGAATAGCATGAAAAAGATTTTTCATCTATGTAAATAGAATGCATTTGTTATATGGGGGGCACGGTAGAATATAAGTATGAACCCAATTAATCGTTACAACTGAAATAGTTGTGTGTCCTATAGCCTGCCATTTTTCCTCAAGGTTCTGTATAAAGGAAATAAGGGGTTTGAGATTGCTTTTATTACTACACCTGTAGTTGTCACCTCAGATGGGGGAACTGACTCTTGAAAGAAACTGTGCTTAGCAATAGGGTTTTTTTTTGTTTGTTTTTTACCAAATTTATGGAGTTAGGAAGAATTTGTTGTGAAAAACAGCTAGTATGCTACTAGGTGAAATTGAATATAAAGGTGAATATCCAGGCTGCTACAGTAGTATTCAGGGCAATGAAGAAAAGTGAAATGCTAAGTAGAAAATTAAGCAAGCTGCAACATGGTTAACCACGGATTTTTGATTGATAATTCATCCCTTTTCCTATCTCTTCAGTCCTCAAGGTGGGAAATTATGGGTCTGCTTGCAAAGACAACTGCTGCTGTTAGCTTGGAGCTTACCAGGTGAACTTGACAGGGGAGCAGGAGAACCTGAATAAACCTTAGAAGGGCTGCATTACCTGAGTAGGTAGTTTTGATGATTCATTCACTGTATTGGTTATTTAAACCTAGATGTTGCTTTGTGAACTAAGAGGTAATGTGCAGGGGCAGTGCCTCTTGAGAAAGCACAATGCAGTCACTGCAGAGGATGGAAACTTCTGCAGGAGGCCTTGCAGGCTCTCCGTTGCTTTACCTGAGCTGTGTGTCATGCTGCCATGGAAGAAGGCAAATTTGATCTTGGGTTACACTGGTTGTGTATTTTCAGTGAGCGCTACATAGCGTTCATGGCACTGATTCTGAGACTTCATCTAAATTCTTTTACATAGGGTTAGGAAGGTGATTGTGGGAGGTATAGTGGAGGAATTTATTTTTTTTTTAAGCAGTATGGTGAGATTAAAAGTTCAGCTTTTTTAGACCAAAATGAAGGCCGAAAAGGGAAATTGGAATAAATACCATATATTTTGTGAGGGGAATACATATTAGAGATACAGTTAAAATGGTTGAAGCTGGGAAGCAGTGCTGTCACAGGTGGACAATAATAGATTATAACTTTACCTAAATGGTAGTTTAGAAAGCTTTTAAGAATTGTGAGGTTGTGGAATGAGCTGCCAGTTAGAATACTGAGCGCAAAACATTTCAAAGGGGGGTCGAAAAGCTTGCAAGAGGAATGTGTTGCCTCCGACTGAGTTTGGATTCAGGGCGGGGGGGAGTTTCTTACAGTGCCTGGCTGTTGGGGAGAGCCGTCTCACTGGGGCAGTCTGTCCTGCTGTTTAGTATTATTGAAACAAATCTTTTATATAAAACTGTTATGCCTGTTTTCGGACATGAACAGTAGCAGAAAAGATGCTGAATTTAAAACAGTAAACTAGTTTGTAGATATAAATTAGTAACCAGAACTATTATATATAGTATTTAACTGGATTTTGATTTGGGATGTACATAGTGTGTTCTCGATTTGTAGTGTCACTGAAACTTTGCTTTTTTTAGTGCAGTACTTGGCCTCAACATAACAGTTGCAGGTGTTGGCTCATTTGTGTGGGTTGAAGGATTTTTACCAAGTTTAAAGACAAGTATGTGTGACTATAGGTGTAAAAAGCTCCCAGATCACCATTATATTAATTTAGTGGAACTTTTACCTACATGGTGAAACTTTACCTTCATTTTTTCTTTATTTGTGAGCATCTCTGGTCAGAAGAGCACCCTCCGTGATGGAGGGGAACACTGAATCTATAGAACACAGTAAGGAAGTAGATGTAATCTCTCAGCTGTTGATTGAATTCTGCACCCTTAACAGCTCACATTGCTGGTAGTTCGATCCAAGAACTAGTTTATGGCAACCATCAGCTTTATCTGACTTTTCTCTCATAGCTGTCAGCAACCAGGTTTGCTTAAAGAAGCACAGCTTCAGTGGGCTTTTTGGCTTAGAACTAGTTGAAACAATTTTAAAAGATATGGGAAGATGATATGAGTACTCGAAAAAAATAATGTAGGATTCAGGAAATCTGTATTGCAGTCAGTCAGCATGGTACACAGAAGTAGCAAAATGGTCAAACCTGTAATTGCTTACCTCAAAAAACTTCTTAGTATATTTTTCTAAAAGGAGACACTGCTTTGCGTTCCGTAAAGACAGTTAGGGGCTGAAAGATTTCTATGATAGATTTGTTTGAATTTCTCTTAATACTGCTATCTGGACTTGGAAGGAAAATTCAATGGAATGAGTAGCTCTGGCTAAACACTTCTGAGAATCTGTTTCTGGAAAACATATGTTTTTTTTTTTCAGTATCAAAATACAGTGGTTTTATTTTGTAGGCAAGTTGATAGGGGGTGTGAAAATGTTGAGGAGGTGACAATAAAATTCAAGTCTATAAATAAATTGTACTTTATGCCTAAATATTAAAGATAGATGTGATCTTAAGCAAGACTAAAGTATTCTGTTTAGATTATCATATTGTTTAAAGATAGTGAGCATTCCATTTGGGGAAGTTTTTCTGTATTCCACTGAAAGTGACAATCGTCTATTATTAAATTGCTCTAAACAAACTAAAACCCACAGACCCTATGTGTAACTTGTTCAATTTAATTTTATAGTTTAAGTTCTATAGAATTAATAGCTGACTTGAGAGATCATGATCTTTTAAAAGTATAATCAATTTAAAAATAAAACTTCAGTTATTAATGGGTAGTTTTGCTTATTTTAAGGGTAATATAAATAGTATTGAAATTTCTAATGCTTCATAAATAGACTTTCTAATGAAGTAAAATTCCAACTGGAGGATGGATATGCACTTTAGGCTACTATATTTTGAAATTTTTTTTCACTGCTATTCTAAAAATTTAAAATAGCATATTTGGGGGGGAAATCTGCATGTCAAATGTTTACTTATGATTCTTTGTTTTTCTGTTTATTTTTAAGACGAGCAAAAATCAAATTAAAGTAGATCTTGTAGATGAGAATTTTACAGAATTAAGAGGAGAAATAGCAGGACCTCCGGACACACCATATGAAGGCAAGTAATGTTTTTGTGTATGCAATCATTGTACTCTTCAAATCGCGTGTCTTAAGATGCTTTGTTTGTAAAATTAATTTACAGCATAAAAAGTTGAGCTACATGTTTTAAAATAGTCTGATTTAAAAAAACAAAACAAACAAGTTTTTAAGCCTGAAAAGTATTTAAATTCAGCTTCTGTGTTGCCTGATGACAAACCTGTTCTACAGTTGGATAGACTGTACCATATCAAAGGTATAAGTAGAACGCAGTGTAAGTTGGTTTAATTCTGACTTCAGTTGTTTGTTTACTGTCTTGACAGTGTAAGCTCCTTAGCCATGAAGCATCAAGAAACTGAGCTTCAAAATCTAATGTAATTGTACATGTATTTCTGTGACCTAATGTGGTGGTCATTGAAAAACATGTTTCATTTTTCTGTCTCGAGGAGAGATGATATTGCAAATTAAATTTGTAATTAATCTCTGGCATCTCTGGGCCCCAATACTTAATTTATACTGGAGTGGGGGACTCTACAGTAGAATTCCATATTTATAGCTCTTTTCAAAAATTATGCCTTATTGACTTGTTTATTAAAGCTGGTATCAGTAATCGTACATCTCTTCAGTCTGGAAAAAGCAAGATAAGTTATTACATATAGAAGTTTTAATAGGAGCTAATCCATCATACTTCATCAGAGATACCAAATTAGTCAATAGTGCTGGTACTTGTAAACTCTCTGTTCATGTGTAATATATAATGGAGCCAGCAGACACACCCACTATTAGAGTTCCTTGATGATAAATGGGGATTTGGGGTTAAAATTTTATTTATTTATTTGGGGTTACATTTTAATGGTGTTTTGTTCAAATTTTCCATGCCAGGTATCTACTTTCATTTGAATTTGAACTTGCAGGGAAAAATAAGTCTCCAGGAATGTTATAGGCAAAGAAATTGTTTTGTTCAAAATGAAAACAATTTTCCAAGTTTTCAGTTGCTCTAGTTGCTCCATGACTTGGAGATAAGAGTTGGACTTGAATACTGTCCGGAGACCAGACACGTGCCTTTTATCATTATTTTGAAAAAACAAATTCTCATCAAGGTGGGGAAAAATAGCTGAAAATTGCTGTGTAGGTATAGATGTATGCACACTCAAAAGCGTTAGTGGCTAACTGCGCTCACAAAGGGGGCATCCCTTGTCATTGCTTTTTTGGACTAGAATCTGCTGGTGCAGCAGTATTGGAGTTGAGAGTGGGGAGAGAGTGTCCCCAGTGACCTTCCCTGCCCATATAAAGGATGAGGAGACAGCTGAAAAGAGGTTGATATTGGAGAATATTGGGCAGGGGTAGAAGGTGTCAAATGAATCTCAGAGAAAGGAAATGAGTCTGGAGAGGAGAGAGTTAGGATAGTAGAAGCATCTGTAATGATAAAAATGCTTTCTTTCAGAATTTGACTCCCAGAGTTCCTTTGCTCTCTGGCAAACAGCAGTCCCCTCCCTCATCAGCCACTAGTGTTTAGTTGTCAGAAGGTAATGTCTGGAAAGAAGATGGTTTCAATGTGCCTTCAATTTAGGAGGATAACTTTGCTGTGGAGCTAAAATACATAGTTGTGCTGGTGACCTGTTTGGAAGTTGATAATTCTCTAGTTCTTCTGCAAATATAGTTGGTCTTGTAAAACCAAATACTACATAAAAATGTTAAAATGTTACAAAATTAAATAATTGGATAGTAGGAAGCATCTAAATGATGGGAGGAAAGTGTTCTGGGTGGTGGGTTTTTTCCCCCCCATTCAAACAGAGTTAATCCTCCTCAGGTGAGTCATTTTGTCATGGCTTGCTTTTTTTTGTTGGTTGCTTGTGTGTGTTTGTTTGTTTTTTCCCCTCCAGGTTAACAGTACCTTGGCTTATAAAATTGACCTTTTTTGAAGAATGTGTCAAGAGTTATTTGAAACAAAAGATGTATTCATGTGTCACAAGTTTAAAAACTGTATAGCTGTTCACAAAGAGGGTTAAAAAGACAGAAGCATAGAAATGCCTGGGTTGGAAAGGACCTCTAGAGGTCATCTAGTCCAATCCCCCTGCTGAGAGCAGGGACATCCTCAACTAGGGCAGGTTGCTCAGAGCTCTGTCAAGCCCCACCTTGAATGTCTTCAGGGATGGGGCCTCAACTCTCCCTGGGCAACCTGTTCCAGTGTTCTACCACTCTCGTGGTAAAGGACTTCCTCCTTATTTCCAGTCAAAATCCACTCCTTTCTAATTTAAAACCATTGCTCCCCATCCTTTCACTACAGGCCTTTGTAAACAGGCCCTCTCCAGTCTGATCCATTCAGATTTGAATGCCTGTCTGCCGAACTGGGTTTTGTGTGGTGCTGGATAATTCACCTAGACCAAAACTTCAGAAGCTGAGCACTGTGTATTCATATGTTCAGCATACCCTGCTAATGAAAATCAGCAATCTGCATTTAGTGTGGAATTTGTTGATGTGAAATGCATGCATGCACCCTTAAATATATATGAGTAAATTTAATGATATGCATGCATACTTATATATGTAGGAGTGTATTTAATGATGAGAATATAGTAAATATCCCTTTTGGGGGCCTAAAACTGTTATGTATTTTGATTATGTCAGGGATCTCGTGGAAAAGTACTGTGCTCATATGCTTACTTTAATCTAGAAGGCATTTGTACCAAGGAGCAAAAGTACCTTGCAGCACAATTTCTGGTATTTCCTGACATTGGGGTAATTTACTTTGTAAGTGTAGTAATTCTGTAATATAGTTTTATGCATTTATTCCCTTATGTAAGTATGAAGGGCTTGGTGGTGTATGTAGTTTACCTTTTATGACTAATGCAGTAGTTCTTGCTGCATAACTACTGACTGATCTGTCGTCTATAGTCTGAACAGTGACACAGCAAGAAGTGCTTTATGAAGAAAAGCTAATTAATGTAGTAATTCAGGACAGACCATTCCGTGATACAGGAGGGAATTCTAGAATCACTGAAGTGAAAGAGCAGTAATGTTTATTGTTCACCGCAGTTGGAGGGGTATCTGAAAACAAACTGCTGCTGCAAAATTCTTTTGTAGGTGATGTTGGGACATTGCTTTAAGTATGACTGAGTGGAAGAATGCCATCTATTGTTGACAAACTTTACTTTTATTTTTCTGTTAGTAGTGTCAACTCTTACTGATCAGTTATCACAATATTGTGAGACACAATAAATAATATTACCAACACATTAGTCCCTGCAGTTTTAAAATCTTTTGGACTTGCACATTCCAGGTGGAAAAATATGGTGGCTGAATAGCCTGTTATGCAGAAGACTGTAATAGTCTGTCTTTTAAAGGCAAGTTTTAATGGTAAGCAGAAATAGCAACACCCAAGGATAAGTTTTATATTACCTTACAGAATGGTGTGACAATAAAATCATACAGGGACTGATGAAGTTCTGCAGTCCAGGAACAGTGTAATTTTTCTGTTTCTTAGGGAAAAATTGCTGCTGAACTATGGTTCAATTCAGGCAAAAGCAAACTTAATTAAGTTGATGTACATGTCTTCGAAAATGTTTCACCTGTGTTGCCCTGTAAGCAGAAAAGTGATCAACTTTATTACAATTTTGAATTTATTTACCTTTTTTCTATTGTATTTTCTCTTAAATCTTCTCAAGTTACTGTAGTATTGAGAAAAAAAACAGCTGTAGTGTTAAAATACCAAACTGATATTAAACAGTTTCATGTGTGGTGTAGGAGACTGAATTACATTTTAACAGATAGGCATTAGTAGCTGCTAACATTCATTTTGGCACAGATAAAAAGGTGGCATAGACTAACTGTTTAGAGTATTCCATGGAGGTTTTCTTCCTGCGTGTGAATCTTCATGCCTATATTGAGACTACTTGAGGACTGGATTTGTGTAGAGAGACTTGCAACAGAGTAAATCACTCATGAAATTGCAAAGGAAATAGATTGCAGATACTTCAAGGAAATTTGAAAATGGTAATGAAGTATATTGAAGGAGAGGAAAATGCTTCTTTTTGAAAGAACAGCCTTTGAATGTGGAAAAAAAAATGCAAGTGAAGGGAAATGCTTTCAGTTTGTATAAAAACTAAATGTCTAAATTTGTGTATATGTTTTGTTATGCTCTGTTATTTTTGTCATTATACTGCTGCCTGGCAAATGATATTCAATGGGCAGGCAGAGAGAGTTTGAGATCTCTCCAGAAGACAAAAGTATTGCTAATAAACTTGAATGTTAGGAAAACTGTAATTGAAATAGACATAGGTAATTATACTGTAATAGGGAGAAAAAGAGAAATAGTTAGAAAAGGGCAGTAGATGGTGGTTCTGTCCACCAAGCTCGTACTGTCCTTTATTGCATGCTGTATTCCTGCAAACTATCTTAACAGTAGTAGTGTGAAGTGTTTGCAGAACTGGAATGAAAGTAAATACTTCACACAGTAATGTAGAACATAGTAGAATTAACACTGCAGCCGCCTTTATCAATTTTTTCCTAAGGTGTGGGACTTTTTTTTAAATGACTTAATTGAATTTTCTTCAGTTATAGAAAGTTTAAATTAAAATACAGTTTATTTCCATTCTGTCATTTGAAGAAGACTTATCGGCATGAAGTATCAGAAAAGAGTCAAAATAGTGTAATATCCCATGTTCAGCCTGAACATTCCTGTTGCGTATTGTTTCATCTGTTTGGGGAATATTTGTTCCCTTTTTTTGGTATTTTACTAAAATAGAGCATGGAAATTAGTGTTGGAAACAAGAAACCACTGAAGAGTGTGCACATTAAATATACCTAAGAAATGCCGAATCTTATTTGCATTTAGATTGATTTTATATGCTTTTATTTATAAAATACTTAAAAATTAGAAGTATCTTCTAGATAATATTTCTGATTTACTTCACAACCTGTCAATCTAGAAATGTAAGTTTTATTGTCTTGAAAGACTGAGTAATGTTCTTTTGTTTTAATTTCTAACATGTTGTTATCTTTTGAAGGTGGAAGGTATCAACTAGAGATAAAAATTCCAGAAACATATCCATTTAATCCTCCTAAGGTACTGTAAACACTTATTTTATAAAATAATTTGGCTAACAAGTCGTATTTGAGTATTCTTACTTATGTGCTTTGTGTGTAGTCTCTTTACAGTACCCATCTTCCATTTTTTTATTCCTTTCTAGACAGGCATTGGAACTGTCATCCTTAGGTAGAAATAATGCAGGATGTGTAGCCGTATCCATTCAGAAATAGAGTGATTATTCCTTAAACTACAAACTGGCAAAAAGGAGCTTATACCTTATTGACCCTCACATAATTTCTTTCTGGTAAGATAAATAGGGTTTTCAGTTAGTTTATTTGGCGTAGAGGATATGGCTGTCTTCTCTTCCCTTCAGCATCATTGAAGAAATGCTGTAATAGATAATTACTGATTCTTTTAATTTCTTAGCCTCCATAAGTTTTACTTGGTAGTCTTGGGTCTAACTTACCAAGTTTTTAGTAATAATTAAATAACAAGTTGTACAGTCATGTGACTTGAAGAACCAATAGAGAAATATCATGGTCTTACTGCAGCTCTGAAGGAATGCATAAAACATGCACGTGAATGAGAGGCAAGAGAAATGGCTGTGATAAAGTCACTCATACATTTCTCACAACTTACTGCTCTTTCAACTTTACTGTTTCTTGCGCTTTACATTTGTGATTCCAATTCCCTCCTAAATGGATCAATCTGAATAGTGTTCTCCCCAGCCATGTGCAGCTGCAACTGTAAATTCCTGTGTCCTGATTTAGTCCCTTCCTCAGTGGCTTCTGACACATCGGCAGACTCCTGAGTTGTCTGACTCAGCTTCTTGATTGGTTTTCTGTTTGTCGGAAAGATGTCTTTGAACTAAGAATGTGTCCTAGATCCTGATTATTTTCACTGTGATATGTAATGCTGGGAAGGAACTGGGAAAGAGGAGGAAGGAAGATGTGCTGGTAGCTCACAGCTCCTTGGCTCTTGCCCTTTGACTTCATTGAGGCTGGAGTGAAAGACACAAAGTCTTAATGAAATGTCTCCTGGTTTCAGTTCTTCCATCTGCATGTATTCTGGCAGGAGTTAAATAAGGAGAACTGAAACAGGTCAGACACTGAAAGATGGGTCTATGGACTGTGGTTTAATTGCTGCTTTAGGGCTTGGTGGTTTCCATTTCCAAAGCTTATAGACAGCTGTTAGAAGCTCAGTGCACTGTACGAGAGTACTGCTTATTCTGGAGTCTGTAGTCTTGAATTGGGGGCCATTTTGCTTGTGTCTAGCCCAGCCTTTCATCTGAAAGGTTTCTTTATCTAATTCAGTATCTGATTTGACAGGCATTGTTAGCCGTCATTCACAGTGAGAAATTGCCTACTATTTACATGGCTTTTTATGTTTTCAAAGAGATTTAGAGAGTTGAGCTAGTGAGTAAGTCGCTCAGCTGACATGATCTCTTATTTTTCTGTCCTGGAAAGCAGAACTATTATGGTCTTGTCTATTTCTACACCATGATTGCACTGATTTTATTATAGCCCTGTATGTATACTATAGTCTTCTGCTGTAGTGCCTGGCAAATAACATGTTCTCTGCATTGATTTGCATGCAAATCAGGGACAAAAGTTGAAAGATCTGTGCTATATGGAAAATGTTTGTAAGGAATTTGGGGGTGAGGGGGTAGAGATGAGGAACAGAGAGGTAGGTCAAAGTTAATAGAAGGCAGTTATGGTGCAACCTGAAAAAAGGGGTTTGAAGAAAACGAAGGCAACATTTCTAAAGGCATGTATATATTCCTTTCAGAGGACAGCTTTGGGTTTTGAGACTTCTAAAAGAAAATACTGCTTTTAATTTTTAGTGTCTTTAAAAAAAAAAAAAAACAGGCAAAAATCCCCCAAACCAACAAACTAGACAAAGCCAAACTGATTGTATTCATGCTCACAAAGCATGGAGAAACTTTATTTTAGTGTAAAAATATAGATGTAATTGTAATCTAGGTGGGTTTTTGTTTGTTGAAGAGCTTTCTGCACATAGGGAGTGAGACTGGATGGTTGTAGTAGTAATCCACTAAGGAAATTTTTATACTACTCTGTAGCTACCAACAATTTAGGTGAACAGGGAGACCCAATGCCTTTGTTAGGGGTTCAGGGACTTATTTCACTTTATCAAAAGTGCACTTTCTAGCAGTTACAATGTTGAAAGTTTTTAAGTCTGGTTTTGACCATCTATATTGAAACACTGGTGCTGCTGGAGGATATTTCTAAATGGCTTTGTGTTGAACAGGAGCGTGCATACATGACAGTGTATGGGAAAGCAGTTAGGGATGAGTCTGATGTCCTCAGATGGGCAGTAATTTGTTTTTGAGTAAAGCAAAGCTCTGTCTAAAAAATGGCCTTAAACTTTAAAGCCTCCTGAAATAAATGGTATCACATATCTTATTTCTATTTTGTTAGCTTGATATTTCCTAAATTAGCATTTCTTCATAATATCATTAGAAATGGTACACTTAAAATGTTTACTTAATATGCTGCATTTAATAACCATTTTTGGTTTTAAAAATTGTTTTTTCTTCTAGGTGCGGTTTATCACCAAAATCTGGCATCCTAATATTAGCTCAGTCACTGGGGCCATTTGTTTGGATATTCTGAAGGATCAATGGTAAGACTCTACAGCGATTTAAATGTGCAGAATCAACTATACCAGGGTCCTGGATAGGAGGCAGCAGCTCATGTTGCGTTTCACTTGGCATTTGTAATTTGAGATGTGCCTAAAGCTCACAATATTTCAGTGTAGTATTTTGAATTGAAAAGATGCAAATGAAATGATTGGATGTTAACATTGGAAAGTATTAAGGAGATATTATATGCATAGACAGCTTTTCAGGAAATGATTTACGCTAGGGTTAGGGTGAACCTTAAATTGTTGTTGTTGGTTTTGTGTGTTTTTGTAGGATGTCTTTTGGTTTTGTGTGTTTGTTTTTTTTCGGTTATTTTCTATTAACAAATGCTACCTATCGCCTCCTGAATTTTGTGCTTTCAGCCTCCTGAGGTGTAAGCAGAAAAAACCCAAGTGCTTATCTTCATTCTGATTCTTGACTTCGCCTTCCAAATTAAAATTAGTTCTGTTAGAGCTAAAACAATGTATGAAGTGAGCCTGGGACTATAAAGGTAACAGGTCAGCAATAGGAAAGGGAGAAGAGGCCAACTGTACTGATTCTGTCTCACAGTTATCACTGGTAATAGGAGTTACATCTCTTTAAACCCTTTGCCTTTTAGTTGCTGGTCAGCTGCTGACTTATGCTTAATGTTACTAAAAGTTTTAATAGCCAAAATCTGTGGAGTAGACTTCTGGGTGTGCAAAGTGTACCAGCTGAGCTCATTGTTGATTTGTTTTCCCAAGTGATACGTTTCATGTAGTTTGAAGGTTGTATGCACCAGTTGTATGATAGATGTGATACCTAACTTGAATGGAATTGATCTTTGTTATTTCCCTTTTGTGTCTGCCCTAAAAGGACTATAATTCCCTACCTGATAATACCATTATCTAATCCAAATCCTGTAATTTAATGTAAATTATGAAAATGAAATAATCATAAGTGGTTGGCTCTTTCATTTCTGGAATGCCATATTTTTTCTTACAGTCTCAGAGCACTTGATGTTCTTTCAGGCAGTAGAATCTTTCAACATACATGCCATGGTACGTGGCATAATTTTTCCACTAGTAAAGCCAGTGCAGTTTCATACCTGCACCTAGTTATTCATACTACCCTACAATTACACTAGAGAATAATGACACTAACTATGCAAGTACAGTTTCCTGAGATACCGTGCTCTAAATCAGATTAGTGAATGGTCATGAGACTGGTTGATAGGTTTGTGTGTTGGGACTCCTTTTGGATTTTGGTTGGGTTTGGGTTCTTTGGAGTTTTTGTCAAAACAAATTGTGGAAAATGTTATGTGGGGTTTTTTTGTTTGTTTTTTTTTTTTAACAGGGATCACTTTACTGATTTTAACTAGAGTGCATAAACCTGCTCTCCCAGCTAGGTTTATTGCATTCAGGACAAGGTTTAAGTAGTGAGGATATGGGAAGGCAAAAATTCTTTCTTTCTAGCAGCAGAGGTTCTTAATGTAGGACTGCATTCCAGTGTCATTAGTACTCTCCCAGGAAGAATTTATCCAAAGACTTTCAGCTTAGGGTTTGGTTTTTTTTCTTCCATGCTTTGATATTCCTTTATGCACTGTCTAGTTGCTTTACTCATAGTATCAGGGTCTGTGGCATTTCACATGTATCTTTAAGGCTAATCTTTCTACACTGAAGCCCCTAAACATATTTGTCAAAATAGCATTTTCCCCTAGAAACTTTGAGGAAAGACAGTCCCTGGGAGAAGTTGTGCTTATTTATCACATTCTGAATTAAAACCAAAGTAATTTAACAGTTTGGGTTTTTTTAACAAGATTTTGTTATTCTCTTATTACTTCACTATATTCTCTGAGTAGTGTTTTCTGTGGAGAAGGATGGATAATCTCACTTCTGTAGCAACACACTGGGGTTCAGAAGACCACATTTTGGTTTCCAGTTCTAGAACAGGTCTTCTGTTGCCTTTCAGCATTGCCAAACTTTGTGGCTTGAAACAGTCTCACAAAAATCAGTCTCCAAAATGGCTTTAAGAATAAAGCTGTTAATAGCTTTTAGAATTGAAATTTATGGCCTTTTCAGTGGCTGATCAAGCTAAAAAATGTAAAATACCAAAAGGCAACAAAGACCTAAAGAAGTAATGAGCTTCTGCTTACTTTTTTTTTAACTTTTTTTTCCAGTCAAAACCATTGATATTTGGAAAGGAGGAACAGGAGAGGATGTGACTTGTGTTCTTATAATCTCTGAAAGTCAGGTCTTGCACAGATAGCTTAATCTGTGTTTTAGTTCTGCCTGACCAAAAAAAACCCCAAACATTAATACCTTCCTTCACCAAGATGTATAGAAAATAGGAGTATTGGAACAAGAACTTGCCTTCTGTGTATTTAAAATGGCTGGCACAGGGAGCACCAATATCATGCCACTTCTGTACTGTTAAACTCTTCCTTTGAAGAACTGTCTTTGTTTGGAAGCACTAAGGAAAGAATTTCACAGAACTTGGTGGTGGCGGGGGAAGCTTCTTATAAACTGTAGCTCCTTTTCAGATGAAACTTCATGTAGTGATCCTTTAATTTTCTAGTGGTGAGAAACTTTCTTTGCAAGTTCTGTTTGTTTTTTAATCATAGAATGGTAAATGAAAATAACTTGAGCATTGTTGAAGTGCTTGTCAAAACCTCTCATCCTTTGGACAAGAGGAAACTGTTGTGGCTACCTCCATCCTTTTTTGTTTGAAGGATTTCGGTATTGTGGTAGTATTGTGGTGGTTTTTTTCCCCTGAGTAGCTTTCTAAGCAATATGAACAATACTGTTTAAGTTGTTTATTGTTCTTCAGTATGTGCTGGTTTAGCTATTTAAACTGAGAAATGTCCACATCACCACGTTTGTTTTCTGCATGCATAGGTTGAACAATGGCTTGTATAAAATGATATCTTCATTAGAAAGCAAATAAACAAAAAACCCAAGCAGCATCACCCCAACCTTGATAATTTAATGTTTAATGGATTTCACCAGGTATTTGAAGGTAAATGGGACAAATGCAATTCTGAAAATACTGTAATGGCTGTGTTCTAGAAAATGTATTTAGTTCCGCAGTCTCTTGTCAAGTCTTTCAGTAAAAAGCTCTGTTTCTGAAGTGCCACTTCATTGACTTGTAATGCTCTTAACTGAATAATGCAGCTCTTGTTGCTGTGTTTACATGGAAGTCTCAAATTCCAGTGCGTATCAGTGTTTTTCAAGTGAGGTCTGTGGGAGTTGAAGGACAGAATTTGGGCCTATGAGACTTAGTAGGGTTTCTTAAAGAGTTAATAAAATGATGAAATACTGATTTATATGTGTTTAATATAAATACAAAGATTTTAATGTGTTTGTATAATTAAAAATAAAATCTCTTCCCTACTCGTCCATCCCATGATAATGATTTTCTGTTCTAACTAGCCATAGTTGAGATGATATTCTGCATATTGGCATGAGGTTTTAATCAGTTTGCAAAGGAATGTCTTAATTATTTTTGAGTTTAATGAAATTCTTTCTCCACAGCATGTGTTTGCTGAAATTCTTTGCAGATATGGATTTTCATCATGTTTATATTTGTAAATACCTGTTACAACAGTTTGTTTGCAAAACAGCTACTGTTTGCTGGTAGAATTAAAATAGGGTTATGACTTTGCAGAAGGAATACTGTTTATTCTGATTTGAGAACTTCTATTACGCACTTTCACTTACAATAGCCTGTATTTATCTTCAGGCTAGTATCCGGTCTCAATTATATTCTTATATATAAAATGTATCTTAATGCTGTTCATCGAAACCTGAGAACTAAATTACTTGAAAGCTGCATAAATCCCTTGAGCCGTGATTCAAGTGAATGTGTTACAGCTGTGTGTGGCTACCAAAAACTCTTGATTGTTGTGGTCTTGACAGCTGAAACAAAAATGAATTGTAAGAATATTTTTTTCATAGTGGCTGTACTGGAGGATTCATGCGTCAGTTTTTGGTGAGATGTATTAGCTCTTATTAAAACTGCAGAAATCATTATTATAAGTAACCAACAGCTGCCTCGTAATAATCATCATCTTGGGCATCTAAAACTGCTGGGATTTGTTCAGGGTGTTTGAGGAGCACTGAGCCTCTTCAAAGCTTTGAGAAAAATGTAGAGAATGTGAATGCTGAGGAAACTTCCACAAGCAGGCCATCTTTCATCCCCTGCACTATGTTAAAGCTATTCTATTCTCTTTTTTTTTTTTTTCCCCCCTCCTTTCTCTGTGTGCCCAGTC
This sequence comes from Chloroceryle amazona, assembly GCA_027560015.1. Classification (NCBI taxonomy): domain Eukaryota; kingdom Metazoa; phylum Chordata; class Aves; order Coraciiformes; family Cerylidae; genus Chloroceryle; species Chloroceryle amazona. The sequence goes on along the minus strand of JANHFX010021292.1, from coordinate 3,241 downwards.
TTGTATTTCTGTAAATAGTGACTATGCAGGAGGCTTCCACTCAAAGGCCTTATTCATTTTCTTCCATCCTTCCAGATTCTGCAAGGCATTGATACAAGTTCCCAAAGCTTTTTTTCTCAGGTTAACAAGTTTAGTTGTTTCACAAATGGAAAAAATATTGCAGATTATTACAAAAAAATAATATATATCTAAAGAATTATTCCCAGTAGCAGTGTTTGGTTGAGAGTGGAGCAGAGCAGCAGTCTGCTGGCTGCAGCTGTTCCTGCTGTTCTGCTGGGTTACCTCTCAGAGTAACTTGAGAGAAATGTACAGAATGTAAGTAAAATCTTCCTAAATAGAAAATTACTTAGCTTTTGAAAATTAAGAAAAAGAAAAGCTGGCAGTATTTCATAATCCTCTTAGGACTCTTTCAGCTCATCAAAAGGTAAGGGATTTCTTACCTCGGACATGCTGGGCACAGCTGGCTTGCCCTGTTTTTTTATATTATCACTGTATTCACCCAAATGAGGGGTGAATACAGTGATAATATGCTTCAAGGTATTACCCAAAATGCCCCAAGGTATTACCCCCCAAAAAAATTCATATAAGTGAATAAAATATATATACGCTTTCTTTGTTGTGATTCAGTCCAGCTTACCCTTGCTGATTACCAAATGCAATTGCAATAGAAAGCCTGGGTTTTGGTTAGGATGTCCAGAGTGGAGGCTTTTTGTTTGAAGCTCTGAGGGACAGTGCTTCCTTGTGGAGAGCTCTCTCTGGCTCACTGGCAGATGTTGCTGGTCTTTCCTTGCATTTTGTAGATGTCAGACTTGCTACAGTGGGAGTCTGGGGTCGTTGTAAAGTTAAGACGACAGGACCCAGTAATGTCATGGGACAAAGGCAATGTCCTATCATGTGCAAGGTGAATACAGTGCTGGGATATAGGAAGCTTTACCTGTATATATGGTATAAGTTGCCTCCTTTTTATTTATGATTGGTTGGGCTTCTGTTGGAGTCTTGTACCCACTTTGAGCATTGTACTCCAAGAAAAATGGGAATATAGGAAAAATCCAGAGTAAAGCAGGAAGAATGATGGCCTAAGCAAATATGACCTACAGTGTAAGACTGGAAAGCCATTTTAGCATGCAGAATATCAAGCATGGTGAAGCATTGAAATAGAGTTTTCCAAGAAACTTGTGAGGCTTCAGTTAAGAACAGATTAGACAGAAGTCTGTCAGGAGTGATTCAAAACATTGCCTTTGGCAAGGAAAGAAAAAAACCACAACCTAAAACTCAAGCAACTAGCTTGAGTTACCAAGGGGAATTGCTTGAACACTGTAAGATCTTGAGCATAAATCCACACCTAGAGATAAACAAATTTAAGAGTTGGAAATTGTTTTTCAGGATTCTATTCTGGATAAATAAACCCTTGAAGAGCCCTGGAAAATGCAGAAGGATATGTTGCTTTCCACTGAAAACTTGCTTTAAGGAAAACAGAACTACTTGTTTTGCAGCACATTCGTATCTAGCTCGTGGGACAGTGTGTAGCATGTGTCCGTCTGTGTTGGGTATTTTAGGTTTGTGCCGCTATCAGCACAGATTTTCCTCCAGAACTGATGGTGAGAGTTGTTTTGCTCTTCGTTTGTGAGGAGCAGATCTGGCCTTACCAGTGTCTGTAAATGTAGTTCTGGGTAGTCACTGCTATTTGCTTCGTTCTCCCAGAAGAAGGTAATGGGAAGGAAGAAGAGCTTTTTAAGGTACTTGGGAAATAGGAATCTATTTTTAGCTGTCCTTCCAGTTTCTTCTGGGAGTCTTAATTTATGTCTAAAAAATTAAGACTAAGCTACATAGAAAATAACAAGACTTTCTTTGATCGGGAAAGCTAATTCCTGTCCTAAAGGTAGAAAATGTTATGTGAGTATTCAATAGTTACATGAAATATGTCAGATTTTCTTTTCTGTTAATCACAAGTTTCAATTTCCTATTTTTAATACAAACAGCAGCTGAGGCTCTAACAGATATTTTTCTTCTATGATATAAGGATACTTAAAAAATTTGTGTCCAATGAAGACTGTCTCATTATGCATGAAATGTGAAAACCGTTTTGAGATGTGAGACTTGAAAATAAGTTATAAAGTACATTTTTAAACCTTTTTGCATACACAGCTAAACTAGTCTTGTCTATAAACTTATTATTTTAGTTTGAGCTCCCTGAGCATATAGCCATCTGTATATCCAAATGGGTGAGGTATTTGTTTTTATTACTCATTTTGAAGCTGGAATATCAGAACAGAAGTTCAAGTCCCAGTAGCTTTATATGAAAAATGTGTAAATGTAGCAGATGACCAGCATAGACTTGTGTTCTAGTCATCCAGGGCACCTTTGGTCCTTAGTGATGTCCCTTGCTCCCCAAGGTATATTTTTCCACTCCTAGAAGGTACAGTGTAAATGGAGGTAAATTGCATGTAAAAGTGGCACAAGTGGTGGCAACCCCTTTCATGTAGTCTTCTATGCTTTAGACGACAGCTGTATTTTCAGATGTCTCTAAAGCAGAAGCATTTCTGTAAAGGAAAGTGCAGAACAGCTTTTGTTTGGAGAAAGTAACTACAGTATTAGTTACAGCTGATAGATATTTCATGTTGAGACTATCTTTAAGATGACACTAAATGATGTAATAAAACTACTTAACTGGGAAAAAAAGACTTTAGGTTTTATAGCCTATGTGATGGATGTGGTAGTTCCTGAAATTCACTGTGTAAAAATAAAAATGGTTAAATCCATTCGAGCACAGTAAGGCCTGAAAGACTTGGCATTCTGTGACACCTGAATAATGGAATAGTAAACAAATTGCATTACAGATACTTAATACTGGCAGATACCACTGTGACTTAACGTCATCAATGTGTACATTAATGTCAAGACAGTGTAAAGCAGTAGAGATCACAAAGAACAGGAAATTAATAAGTAACACAGGTATATGTAAAGCAAAACTATTTCTGTGCTCTTTTACTGAGGTTTTTTTGTATGATTTAGGTATGGAAAAGCCAAGATGCTTTGTACTCTTGAGTTGCTATGTTAGGTCGATTCTCTCATCATGCAACTGGGGATATGTTTCAATAACTAGGTGTTCATCTGATTAATATAATCATTCTAGTTAATCCCCAGTTTTGTAATTTAAAGAAACATACTTTGGCTGGGAAGTAGCATTCAACTTGGAACCTGAAATACTTAAATTTAACTGGAAGAGAATCTGAAATTCGGG